>CABHPQ010143024.1:0-14251 GCA_902168405.1 Peromyscus aztecus
CACTAGTCTCTGTGATCCCCTATGAATACTGCTTAGTTGATTCTGTCGGTTATGTGTTTTCAAAACCTCTGGCTCCTCCAATCCTTCTCCCCCTCCTCTTCTTCATGGTTCACCTGGCTCTGCTTAGTGTTTGGCTGTGAGTCTCTTCATCTGTTCCTATCAGTTGCTGTATGACACTTCTCCAATGACCACTGAGGTAGGCACCAATCTATTAGTATAGCAGAATATCATTAATAATCATTTAATTGAACTTTGTTTCTAGGTCACAGGGCTGTCCAGACTCTGCTTTCTGGCCACCCAGACATTGTCACATGTGAGCTTCTTCTCCTAACATTGTCCTCAAGTTGAACCAGTCATTGGTTGGTCACTCCCTCAAGTTCTTGTCAACATTACCTCAGCACATCTTGGAGGGAAGACAGAATACAGGTTGAAGATTTTGTAGCTGGTTTGGTGTATATGTCATGCTGCTGGAAACCTTGCTTGGTTATAAAAGATAACTGGTTCAGACTCCATATCCCCCGTTGATAGGAGTCTTTGCTAGGGTCACTCTAGAAGATTCTAGAGAATTTCCACAAGACTAGGTTTCCACATCTCCCCACAAATACTCTGAAATTTCAGCCATCTTTCTCAGTACACTATCCCTCTACCACCTCCTGCCTGATCCCTCCTATTCCCATCCTCATCTGACCCCAGTCCATTCAGAAAATCTATTTTATTTCCCCTTCCCAGGGAGATCCATGTGTCCCTTCTTTGAGCCATCCTTGCTACATAGACTCTCTGGGCCTATGAACTATAGCATAAGTATTATTTGATTATCAGCTAATGTCTACTTATAAGTAAGTACATACCATGTTTGTCATTCTGGGTCTGGGTTACCTCACTCAGAATGACTTTTTTCTATTTCTATCCATTTGCCTGAAAATTTCTTGATGTCATTATTTTTGATAGGTGAGTAGTACTTCATAGTGTAAATGTTCCACAGTTTCTTCATCCATTCTTTGTTTGAGGGACATCTAAATTGTTCCACTTTTTGGCTATTATAAACAAAGCTGCTATGAATATAGTTGAGCAAGTGTCCCTGTGGTAGGATGGAGCATCCTTAGGTTACATGCTCAAGAGTGTTATAGCTAGGTCTTGCAGTAGGTTGATCCCTAATTTAAAAAGGAAGCACCATATTGATTTCTATAGTAATTTCCATAGTAACTGTGTAAGTTGACATTCCCACCAGCAATGGAAGAGTGTTCTCCTTGCTCCACATCCTTGCCAGCATGAACTGTCACTTATATTTTTGACCTTAGCCATTATGATAGGTCTAAGATAGAAACTCAGTCGTTTTGATTTACATTTCCCTAATAGCCAAGAAAGCTGAACATTTCTTTAAGTGTTTCTCAGCTATTAGAGATTCTTCTGTTGTGAATTCTCTATTTAGATTGGTACCAATTTTTAATGGAATTATTTGGTTTGTTGATGTCTAGTTTCTTGAGTTCATTATATATTTTGGATATAAGCCCTCTGTCAGTTGTAGAGTTGGTGAAACCTTTTCCCCATTATGTAGGTTGCCTTTTTCTACTATTGATAGTGTCCTTTGCCATGCAGAAGTTTTTCAGGTTCATGAGGTTCCACTTACTATTTGCTGATCTTATTGTCTGTGTTATTGATATTTTCAGGAAGTTATCTCCTGTGTTGATGTGTTCAAGGTTTTCCCACTGTCTTGTTTATTATCTGATTTTATTTTGAGTTCTTTGATCTACTTGGACTTGAGTTTTGTGCAGGGTGATAGCTATGGATCTATTTGTATTTTTCTACATGCAGACACTCAGAACAGCACAGTTTTTTGAAGATACTTTTTTTCCATTGTGTCTTTCTGGCTTTATTTTAATCAAATATTAGTTGTCCATACATATGGGGATTTACATCTGTATCTTTGATTCAATTTAATTGATCAATCTGTCTTTTGTTATGCCAATGTCATGCAGTTTTTATTGCTATTGCTCTACGGTACTACTTAGAATCAGGTATAATGATACCTCCAGAATTTCTTTTATTGTAAAGGATCATTTTTGTTATCCTGGGTTTTTTGTTTTTCTCTATGAAGTTGAGATGAAATGTCACTCTTTCTCTCAAAAACAAGCCACAAAAAATACAAAAAAAAAAACAAGGACCAGAGTGTTTTTAGCAGATAATTCTACCAGACTTCCAAAGAATAGTTAATTCCAGTACTCCTGAAGTTGTTCCATAAAATTGAAACAGAAGGAACATTACCCAATTCACTTTATGAGATCACAAACACTATAAAAACCCAATAAAGAGAGAAAATTAAAGATCAATCTCCCTTATAAACATAGATACAAATCTTCCCAATAAGATAATAAGATATTAGAAAATGAAATTCAAGAACACATCAAAAGATCACTACCATGATCAAATGGCCTTTATCTCAGAGATGCGGGGATGGTTCAACATAACAAAATCAATACATGTAATTCAACATATAAACAAATGAAGACACAAAAACCACATGATCATTACATTAGAAGAAGAGTTCTTTGTCAAAATCGAAGAATTTCCCTTAATGATAAAAGTCTTTGAGAGATTAGGGACACAATGTTCATGTCTCCATTTAATAAAGGTGGTTTACAGGGAGCCCACACCAAGATCAACTAAAATAGAGAGAAACTCAAAACAATACCACTGAATTCAGTTACAAAATAAGGTTCCACATTCCCTATATCTATTCAATATATTTCTTTAAGTCTTAATAAAGCAACAGAAAACTGAAGGAGATTTATGGGATACAAATTTGAAAAGAAGAAATCCATACATTTTTATTTGCAGATAATATGATAATACACATAAGTGACCCCAAAAATTTGCGTGGGAATTTCCTTTAGCTAATAAACATCTTCAACAAAGTAACTTTATATAAAATTAATTCACAAAAATCAGTTCCCCTCATATATAGAAATAACAAATTGACTGAGAAAGAAATCAATGAAACAACACATTCTTAATAGTCTCAAATCATATAAAATGTCTTGAGTAATTATAAACAAACAAGTGAAAGACTTCTGTGATTTTAAAAAAAAAGTGAATTTTAAGACATTGAAGTACAAAATTAAAAAGTTATCAAAAGATAAAAGTATCTCCCATGACCGTGGATTGGTAGGATTAACATAGTAAAAATGGTCATCCTATTGAAACCAACCTACAGGTTAAATGTAATTCCTATTAAAAGTCGAACACTTTTCTTCACAGACTTTGAAGGAAAGATTTTCAGCTATATGTGGAAACAATAACAAACATTAAAAATCCAGGATTGCTATAACAATCCTGAAAAATAGAATTGCTTGAGGTATCATTGTGCTTGATTTCAAGATCTACTACAGAGCTACAGTAATAAATAGACCATGATGTGGAAACAAAAACAGATACATTGGTCAATGGGATTGAATTGAAGACATGGGAATAAATCCACACATCTATGGACACTTAATTTTTTATATAAAAAAGCAGAAATACAGGAAGTCAACATTTTCAACAAATGGTGTTGCTCAAACTAGATGACTGCATCTATGAGTGGAAAAAGATCTTTATCAAATATATATCTGATCAAGGGCTAATATACAAAATATATAAAGAATCCAAGAAACAAGAAATCAAGAAAATGAATAACCCACTTATAAAGTGGTACAGATCTAAAGTGAGAATTTTCAAATAGCCAAAAAACACTTAATCAAATGCTTTATATCCCTAGACATCAGGGAAATGCAAACCAAAACTACTTTGAGATTTCATTGTGTTAGTGATTTCATAATGCCTAATATCCATAAAACAAGTGACAACTCATGATGACAAGGATGTGGAGAAAGAAGAACAGCTATCTATTGCTGGTGGGAGTACAAACTCCTGCAGCCACTATGGAAATAATTGTGGCAGTTCTTCAGGAAGTTGGGGATTGATCAAGCTCAAGATCCAGTTATACCAGTCTTGGGCATATTCTCTAAAGATACTTCATCCTACCATAAAGATACTTGTTCAACCATGTTCATTATTGCTCTATTCATAATAGCAATAAATTAGAAACAATCTAGACATCCCTCAATAGAAGAAAGGATAAAGAAAATGTATACATTAAAACAATGGAGTATTCCTCACCAGTTAAAATAAAATGAAATCAGGTAAACAGGTGAACCAGAAAAAATAATCGTCTTTAGTGATTAACCCAAACCTGAAACACAAATATGGTTATTTGCTTATAAGTGGCTATTAGCTGTTAAGTCATTGATAATCAAGCTACTATCCATAGAACCACAGAGGGAGGTATAAAGTAAAATGTTTGGGGTGGGGCAGAAGAGTTCAGTTTCTTTAGGAAATGGAAATGGAAATAGAATGGATATGTTATGAATGAATGTTGGGCAGGAGGCTGGAATGGGAGGATTAAATGGAGTTGAGCAGTGAAGAGGGTGAAAATTGAGAGGATATGGGCCTAGACAGCTCAAATAGGTGTATTTGATTTTCGCTATGAAGACAAATACAGTAGAAGATTCCTGAGTTACATGAATATATGAAGGCTATCTAAATGAAATTAACAAATAATGTGAAAGATAGAGCCCCAACTGGCCATCTGTTATCACCAAATGAAGTTTCCAACATTGAATTGGGTAACATATAATTGAGTCAAAGGGATCCCATGGGAACCCCCAAACAATCCCAACTTTTGTCAACACTATAGGCCACTGGCCAGAAATTGATGGCAAGGTCAATATCTGAAGACAACACCTACACAACTCATTGAACATTGTAGATGTAACCGACTGTCTTATTAAATAAGAAACACAGAGCCAATTCAGAGAAGAAAACCAGGAGGTCAGAGCGATAGCTAAGAGCTGAGATTAAAAACCTTAGCCTTCCTGCCACTGCTGTCCTACCTCTCTGCAAAAGACCTCTTTGAAAAAGAGAGCTACTTCCTGTCTGTTTGTCTTTATATAGCCTTCCTGTTCTGCCTTCTCATTGGTTGTAAACCCAAACACGACTGCCTCGTCACTGCTTGTCTGTACAAACCTCCAGGTCTTCTATGGTTGGTATTGAGATTAAAGGCGTGTGTCTCCAATGCTGGTTGTATCATTGAACACACAGAGATCTACCTAGCTCTGCCTACCAAGTTCTGGGATTGAAGGAGTGCACCACCACTGCCCTGGCTTTCGCTATGGCTTGCTAATAGCTCTGACCCCTAGGCAACTTTATTTATTAACATACAAATAAAATCACATTTCAGTACAAATAAAATACCACTATAGAACATAGAGAAGTTGAGTTGGTACCTACCTAGATCCTTCATTCCATGTGTTAGGATGTTTGGTGCATTAGACTACTGTATATTCTACCAAAGAGAAACATAAACACCAACCCAGTCAGAAATCCTTTCATTTACAATGCTGTCCTGACTGCAAAATATGCCAGGGCAGTGGTGTCACAGACTTGTGGGGGTAACCAAACTACATCTGATTTGACTTAAGGCTCACTCCATGAGATGGAACTCATAAACGACAGTGCTTGGGTGACCAAGAATCTGAGATTAGAAAGCCTAGGGACCTATAGAAAAAACAAATCTCAAATTAATAATGAGAATGAAAATAATAAAAACTAATAATAAAATGATTCTTAATGACATTCTAATATATTCATAGATCAGTGCCTTGCTCAGCCATCAGCAAAGAAACTTTGTTTTGCAACAGATGGGAACAAATGCAGAGACTCACAGCTAGACATTATGCAGTTTAGAGACCTTAGAATACTTAGTCCTAAATGGTCTGTCTCCATCAAATACCTCTCCTCAGTGCTCAAGGAACCATGTGGAAGAGGAGACAGAAAGCATTTAAGAGTCAGAGGGTTGTTTGACACCGATAAAACAAGATCCTCTAAATAATCATGAGTAAAGCTCAAATGAATTCACAGGGACTAGGGCAGCATGTACAACACCTGAATGGGTCTGCACAAGAACCTTTGAGTGTATATAATGGCTTCCAAATTGGTGTTTTTATGGGATTACTGAGTGTAGGCATGAGTGGGTCTCTGTTTATGTATCTTCTCTTGGGACCCTTTTCCATATGTTTGTTTGTTTGGTCCAATTCCAATATGTTTACTTTTATTTTATGTTAGTATATTATATTTTATTGCATGATATTTTATTTTATTATCATCCCTTAGAAACCTGTTTGTTTTCTAATTAGAGACAGAAAAGGAGTGGATCCAGATGTGATGGGATGTGGGTGAACACTGGTAGGAGTAGAGGGAAGGAAAACCAAACCATGATATATTATGTGAGGAAAGTAACTATTTTCAATACAAAGGGAAAATATTTATGAAAACCATCCATCTGACAAGTGGTGTGCATTTCTAGTGGGGAACAAAAATGATTCATACAGATGCCATCTTCATAGAGATTAATCATTGTATTTCAAAGGCTAGTCCTCCCTTCACATCACCTGATGGCATGTTCCAAGTCTATGTTCCCTTGAGTTTTATTTAATTTTTTGAGAGAAGGTCTTAGTTCCTAGCCACGGCTGGTCTGAAGCTCTCTATGTAGCGCAGACTGGCCTTGAACTCACAGATATCCACCCTCCTCTGCCTCCAGAGTACTTGGGTAAGAGGAATGTGCTACCATGCTCAGTTCCTCTCACATACATTTCTCAAACTCCAATAAATTTTGCAGGGTCTGCATCTGAAACTGTGTCCACAATATGGCCATGATCTGCTGCCTCTATCCTCTTCACCTTTTCCATACCACCATCTTGCACTTGAACATTGCACAGCTGTTGTTCTCTAGATTTTTCCTGTTTATTCCTCTTCCCTTCCCCATCCTTGAACTCTTGCTTCTCCTCTTTTCCCCTTTTCCACTCTTCACTCGTCCTCCTCTTCATCCTCCCCCTTTCCTCCTTCTTCCTCTTCTTTCACTTCTGTGAATCAAACCCAGGACTTTCCACAGGCAGGACAAGTGCCTCACCATTGTGCTATACACTCCACCTCAGACTGTTCATTCCTCAACTGCCACAAGTCAAATTATAGTGGTTCCAAAGCCCACATAATGGCCTGCCAGACCCAAGTGGACACAGTACATCTCCACAGCCCCACTTCCTAGAGACTGTATTTTCTACAACTACCATTCCACTCTACTTATGTCTCAAAGACAGTGGCTTTCCTGTTGATCCCAAAACACACTGGAAAATTCTTAGGTATATTGATAGGTAATCTTTTTTATTTCCTGAATTACTCCTTTGTTGTATATTTCCCCTGTTTAGTTTCTATGGTGGTTTTAATTACAATGGCTCAAAAGGCATATGAACTTGAATGCTTGATCATCAGAGAATGGTACTATTTAAATAATTAAGAAGTGTGGCCTTGTTGGAGGTTGTGCATCACTGGGGGTCAGCTTTGAGGTTTCAAAACTCCCATTCAAGCCTAGAGTCTCTTTCTTCCTTTTTTCCTGTGAATCCACATGTAGAGTCTCAGCTCCTTCTCCAGCAACATGCTTCTAAAACTGTAGGCAAGTCCCAATTAATTACTTTCTTTTTTAAGAGTTGCTGTAGTCATGGTGTCTCTTCACAGCAAAAGAACAATGACTAAATAATTTTCTTTCTTCACATGTCACCTTCTGAGCAAATCCTTCCCAGTTTACAATGGGAACTTGTTTGTTAAGTTAGACAATCCTTACTCTTCAATGCTTTATTTTCCTTCCTCTTGTGTCTCATCATTTATCATCCTTTATGCTACACACATTGTCTCTTGGTACATCTTATGTTACTGAAATGTCAGTTACATCTGCCCCCACCCCCTTCACATCTGTGTCAGTAATTGATACTTAGTAGGTGCTCAAGTAATCATTTGTTTAGTGTCTGCATCCTGATGATATCCACAAAAGTTTAGGATATTTCCTGTGAGAGTTGAGTTATTAATGGTATTTAATGCCACATTTAATTTTGTTTTAAAATATTCATTTTTAAATTCCTTTACTTTCTTGGTTAGGTTTCACTCTTTGTTTTTCTTTCTTTTTTTATATTTATGTGAATGGAATTCTTTTCTTGACTTCTTTCTCAGCATGGCTGTTATTGGTGTGCAGAAAACCTACTGAATTTTAGATGTTGCTTTTATGTACTTTGCTGAGAAAGGTGCATCAGTCCTAAGAGTTTCCTAATGGAGTCTTTAGTGTCTTTTAAATGCATGATAGTGATAATGTATGCCTTTCTTTTATTAGAAATGGATATTTTGAAAGCATGCCTTACTATTACTACTACTACTAGGACTACTACTAGTAGTGATATTATTACTTTTAAACCTGGCTTCTGAAAGCATGTTTGACATCAGGATTCTTAAGTGTTTTTCAAGTCATCACCCTTCTTC
Source organism: Peromyscus aztecus (assembly GCA_902168405.1). NCBI lineage: Eukaryota > Metazoa > Chordata > Mammalia > Rodentia > Cricetidae > Peromyscus > Peromyscus aztecus. Next base: position 8,398 of record CABHPQ010143024.1, read on the forward strand.
ACTTAAGTAAAATTTGAACAACCCTGTATATATAAGTACACAAATCAAACATTTACTATTAATGATAAAAGACATTTATTTTGAAATAATTATATATGGAGGTATATTTTTTATAATTTATTACTGTAAATTGGCATCCTAAAAATGTATTCAATATTTCTACGTAAAATGCATGGTACCCTTCTGTGCCATGAACTAGTGTCAACAAGTTTAAGAGTATAAAGTTATGGAGTGGGAAAGCAATGAGAAAGATACCATGATGAAAGGAGATATCATGGGGATAGAGAGAAACCCGGTGCTAGGGTAGTTGCTAGGAATCCCCAAGGATAATCCAAGCTTGGACTACTAGAAATAGTGGAGAGGGTGCCTGAACTGAACTGGCTTGCCCCAGTGATCAGATTGGTGAATAATCTGTCATCACAGAGCTTTTCTCCAATGACTGATGGAGGCAGATGCATAGATCCACATCCAACCACCAGGCAGAGCTCCAGGAGTCCAGTCAAAGAGAAAGAAGAGGGATTCTATGAGCAAGTGCATCAGGATCATGATGGGGAAACCTACAGAGACTACCAAACCAAACTAGTGGGAACTCATGAATGTTGGATCAATGGCTATGGAGCCTGCATGGGACTGGACTTGGCCCTCTTCATGGTGAGACAATTGTGTAGCTTGATTGGCTTGGGGGTCCCCCTGGTGGTAGGATCAAAATTCATCCCTGTTTCATGAGCAGGCTTTTTGGAGCTCACTATCTATGTTGGGACATCTCAGTTCAGCCTTGAGGCAGGGGGAAGGGCTTGAACTTGTTTCTACTGGATGTGCCTTTCCATGGGAGGTCTTGCCTTCTTGTGGGGGGGGGGAATGGTGGTGGGTTGGGGGGAAGGCTGGGGGGGTGGAAGAGGGGAATCTCTGATTGGTGTGTAAAATGAAAAAAAAATTCTTAATAAAAAATGAAAAAAAAAATCTCACAATAGGGCTATGAACTTTATTTTCTGATAAATACCACAACAATTTTTGTTTGTTTATGCCCTTACAGGGTCATATCAGAAAATATAGAATAAAAATGGAAAATAGTGGGCCACAAAACCTTTGATGATGTTTCTTGCTTTGAGATTTATGATCCAGGGTGTTTTGACTCAAAAGAGATCAGGCACAGCCGTTGAACTGAGGCCACCTGTCTCTATCAAGATGCTGAGCTTTAACTCAATAATAATATTCCCCAGATGCTTGGAGTGAAAATAGTAAAGTCATCAAAATCAATATGAGCCTATTTTTACAGAAAACTATACTTCATAAATAGCATCCATTCATACTACAAATTCAGAACACAGAAAGTGCTTAATTCTATAGTTTGCCATTCACTTGTGGTGTTCTCTCTCTCTCTCTCTCTCTCTCTCTCTCTCTCTCTCTCTCTTTCTCTCTCTCTCTCTCTCTTTGTGTGTTCTTTCTCTCTCTCTACCTTCTTCAATTTTCTAACTGAATGCTTTAGGTGAGAAGTATTAAGGCTGATATAATTTAAGAATAGTGAAATAAATGCCATTGTGCAGAAGACCAATACTTAAGGAAATAAGACAGGCCTGTAATGCTTTTCTCTAAGATGAGAATTAAAATGTATGCAGAGTTCAGGGTAGAGTAAAGTAAAGAGAACAGGAAGACCAAGATTGTCTGACAAAGTGAAGTAATATGTTATTGCTAAATTCAGTTTGGTTTAGATGTCTTGTTATTTGAAATTGTTGTGTTCTGATTTATACACTAGGTTTTATCGATAGAGTATTCCTTTGTGGATCTTTGAGGAACTGAAGATAATATCTGGGTTAGGGACATTTCCTGCAGTGAAATATGTACAGAGACAATGAAGAATTTGTCGGAACATGCAAAACCTGCATATTATCTGTTCCTCAAAGTACAGGGGCTAGTAATAGAAAACAAAAAAAATGGTAACCAAATCACAAAGAAACCTTTTAAGAATTTCACTACACACACACACACACACACACACACACACACACACACACACTCACACTCACACATATACAAAAGATTTATTACATCATTTATGTGTATACCAAGGGAGAGTTGTTAGGGGAGATTTACATTTTTATTTTACAAAGTAGAAATAATTGATTGGATGTGGGGGGACACATTATATAATTCAATCATTTTTACTAAGTAGATTATAACAATAGTCCAGAAGAGAAAATAATCCCACAGGAGAAAAGTCATTAATTGAATTTTCAAAGGAAAAAAATAAAAATAAATTTTCAAAGGATAAATTAAACACAAATTTTCAGTAGTATACTTCTAGCATTCTGCTTTGCTTTTTATTTCTCTTTTAGACTATTAAAAGGTAAAGGCTTTCTTTCTGCGTTTCTCTTTACTGTGAGAACTAATAGGTAGACCAATATGTATGAATTTTAGAGAAGACATGCTGGGTAAAGTGGGTTTAGTCCTCTGAATTCTGTGTTTCTCCAGGAGGGATAAGAATATCCACCCACCTGGCCCCTGGAAGTGATTTCAGGTTTGCTCCGCATGGGTATTAAAGATTATTTATTTCTGGTGCTTGCCTACTAGGGATCAGTAGAGGAAATGGAAAAATAAATAACAGGCATCATGATCTCAGCTTTACTCTGATCTGTGAAAACCAATGCAGGGACCATGCTCAAGGAAGTGAGAATAGCATGTGGAAAGTGGCTATCTATCCATTTCAGTGGATTAAGAACAAGAACTTTAGCAAGCCAGGAACTATCCTGGAAATGGTTTGTTAGAAGTATGTAATTTGATTTAATGGGAGAATGTCACACTTAAGAACTTGTCTTAAAAAGGGTCTTGGGCCTTTTAAGAGGATTGAGACTGTTTTGTTATATATATATATATATATATATATATATTTATATTTTTATGTATTTATATGTGTGTGTGTGTGTGTGTGTGTGTGTGTGTGTGTAACAACAATTAAATGTAAAATACAGACTATGGATTTGAAATAGCAATAAAAGTTTTATGAGAGAATTTGGAGAAGGGATATGTAGGGGAAATGATGGAAATATAATCTCAAAACAATAAATAACTTTTAAAAGGAGAAGGAACTCTTAAACACACACACACACACACACACACACACACACACACTCACTCACTCACACACACCAAAAAACTAACAAACAATACCCCAAAATCAAAAATTAAAAAAAAAAACCTTTGGAACTTTGGAAGTTAAAATAAGTGAGCTTTGCCATGAGCTTGTAGGGGTTAATGGTAGAATGTTTTGGTTTGAATAAGAAATATGTAGAAATCAATGGAGTATTTAATTTGGGATTCTAGAAAGTGAAAGCACAATAATTACCCATCATGTTTATCAGCAGGATAACACTGGCATATGTATTGTAGACTATTTTAAAGGTACAGCTATTAGGAGACTGCATTAACTATTTGCTAAAATGCAGAAAGAAGTCATAATTGCCCCTTTTTTATAGTTGATCATTTTTGTTGGATAGTAAATCTTCAATTAACTTAGTGAGTTTTTTTTTTTTTTTTTTTGAAACACATAAAGTTGTTTAATTAGGTTGTTAGCAATTTAGAAAACCAGTTTGTGAAGATACATCCCGTTCGTCAGAGAGAACTGAGATCGCAGGTAGCCCTGGAGCTGAGGAACAGCTTTGATCTTTGGCAAAATCTGCGAGTCCACAGCTTTCTGATCAGTCTTTCGCTGCTCTGTAATCTCGTATTTCTCCTTCTCGGTGTCGAAGATCTCCCCCTCCTGGTGCCTGGGCTTGCGCAGCTGCTTCTTCTTGAAGTAAGCGTCGGTCAGGTGTTTGGGGATTTTAACCTTGCTGATGTCAACTTTTGTAGAGGTGGCAATGACAAATTTCTGATGTGTTCTTCGCAGAGGAACTCTGTTGAGGGCAAGAGGTCCAGTCACAAGTAGCAAGCCACTGGCCAGCTGCTTCAGGAAAACCACTCTCTTGCCCCTGTGGCGCCCGGTGAGGATGATCAGGACGGTCCCAGGAGTGATGCTGGCCCGAAGCCTTCTCACGTGCTGACTAAAGGGCTTTTTGCCATGGCTCAGCAGCTTCCGAGGCACATCTTCGGTAGGATAATACCTGGGCATTTTTCGGAGCTTCACCACCCGGGTACCGCCGTTCTTGTCACCACCAACCGGTTTTGTGACAGTAGCAAGGACCTTCTCCTTTTTCTTCTTCTTTTCAACCTTGGTTTTTGCAGCCGAGTACTTTCTTTTGTACAAGGCCTTTCTGGAATACATAGCAGATCGGGAGTACCTGCCGATTCCTCTAACCAGGACAGGGTTCCGGCTGCAGTGGGGCTTCCCCTTCTTGGTCTTTTTAACCTTAGGGTCACCCTTTTTGGCGGCACCGGCACCAGCGGCAGGGGCATCACCACCAGCCTTCTTGGCCGCAGGTTTCTTCTCTTTGGTGTCAGGCTTTTCGCCCTTTTCACCCGCCATCTTGCAAGATGGGAAAGACAACTTAGTGAGTTTTTAAACAATACAGTGAAAGGGTCTGAGAGCTTCTCAACAACTGAGAACACTCTGCATGTGCAGAGGACTGGAACTCAGTCCTCAGCAGGGAAGTTAGGCATCGTGCAACCACCTGTAACTCCAACTCCAGAGGATCTAAGCTCCTGTACAGGCACCCTCACACAGGGGCACATACACACACAAAGACATATATTTATGCACGTACATAAATAATACAATGAATCTTTTTTTTTAATTTTGTTTTTTTCAAGACAGGGTTTCTCTGTGTAGCTTTGTGCCTTTCCTAGAACTCGCTTTGGAGACCAGGCTGGCCTCGAACTCACAGAGATCTGTCTGCCTCTGTCTACCGAGTACTGGAATTAAAGTCTGTAGTTCTTTGTGTGGGACTGAGACCATGTGGCTTCTGCTCTATCCAGTTTGCATGTTCCTTGGTGTCATCCTTGTTCAGCTCATGTTTGGACAGTCATGTTGGTGAGATACGGATGTAACTTCTGACTTTAATAATAAAAACAATCTCACAGAAAATTGCTTGACCCTCTGGCTCTTAAAATGTTCATGCTCCCTTTTTGACAATGTATCCTGAGCCTTAGGTTTGGGGTATTCTGTAAATGTAACTATTGGGACTGAGCTCCAGAACTCTCCATCTTTATTGGTTGTGGTTTGCCCTAGTGGTATTCATTTATTGCAAAGAGACATTTCCTTGATGAGGGATGAAGACTATACTTATCTCTGGATATAAGGACAAATGTTTAGATTGTTGTTAGGGGTTGTACTAGTTTAATAAGTTAGCAGTTTTAGGTTCTGCTCTAATAACCATGACTTTGCTGTCACTGAATACTTAGCTAAATCTCCAGTACCAGTCATGGTTTCTTTCTGGTTGAATTGGATGTAAGACTAGTAAGAGAGCCAGTGATTATGGTCAAAGTATGAATACCATTCTTGTACCCTTAGTATTATTATACCATGCTGGTCATTGTTGTGGTTCATAGGTGTAATAGCTGGGTAGTACTGTTGGTTGCCCCCATCCTTTGGATGCTCACATGATGCTTTTCTGATACCGTGAAAGGTAGACTTCAGAGAGAATGCATTCAGGTGAAGTTTGGCTGAGGGTTTTCTGGGCCCTGTTTCTGAAGTACATAGTGTTTTCAGCAATCTCTGGGGTGAGATTTAATAAAAGGCAACAGTAATAGGCTTTAAATTTGAGGATTCTTTCGGACAACTCTGGCCTACAACCCAAAAGATGGTTTCTCATGTTTGCTATTGGGGTTTCATTAAGTAGTCTTTGACTCTTGGAGGAAGCACCATCAACCTAGATAAGAAAAGAATATATATATATATATATATATATATATATATATATAT
>CABHPQ010143024.1:14261-26931 GCA_902168405.1 Peromyscus aztecus
TGTGTGTGTGTGTGTGTCTGTGTGTGTGTATACCACAAATTATATGTAATATAGTTTTATGTAAATAATTAATATTTTAATTATATTTCATATTATAATATTTTATAATATTAATATTTAATAATATTATTATTCCTTGTAGCTTTTTCAGATACCATTATTGTTATTTTACTCATCTCTGTATTTCCCTCCTTCCTTTCATCCTCAAAGAGACTTCCTTTCCTCATTCCCCCTATAAGATCACTGTGTCCATCTAGTCCTCTTTTCTCCCTCCTACCTTAATTTGTATTTACTTTCCTTCCTCTCCCTAAAGACAGCCCCAGTAGGTAACTAGATTGGAATACATAAAAACATGTTATTTACTGTATCTGAAATCCTCTGCACTGGAACTATTCATGAATTAGAATGGCAAGTCAGATATATTGAAGGAGTTCACAGACCAAAACTGACACATTAACAGACATGAATTTGTTTACTTTTCATTCCTCAGGTCAGTGAAAATCAATATAGTGAGTTATGAATTATCAATAATACTTGTATAGATTTAAAAATGAAGAGCTATAATTTGACTTGGTATCGAAGATATAAGCATATTCTTTGCCCCTGGGAATATACCTTAGTCTGTACTGAAGGCAATATATAAACATCTAGTGGCATTAATGACATTTATTTAGATAATAAATTTTAAGTAATTTATCTTATAATTTTTAAGTCTTTTTATAGAAATTATTCCAAGAATTGATTTAAAGAATAAAGAAGAGGAACATTTTCATACTATTAGAATCTATAGGAGAATAAACCAGGGGTAACAAGAGAGTAACTATCCTATGAGGTGGGTAACAGCAGAAAAATAGTGATTTACGGAATAAAGAATGAAAGATAACTGTTGAAAGAAAAAACAGAAGAAAACATGTTCACCAAAATTCATTCCAGAATACTCTGCCCCAGTTGTGGGGTGCTCTGCTATCAGTGTGGAATAAGTACAACTGAGAGGGATTGAAAATATTCCTTAAAACAAAGAAGGAACCTAGGAACCTCTGAAAATTTCTACTCCACTATTAGTACCATATTATTTATAGAGCATGGAGGGATGTACTGCTAGAGAGAGAGAGAGAAGGAGAGATGAAGGATGGAAAAACTGAGAGGAATTTGATTGGTAATCCTAGAGACAAAAATCCCTTAGCAGCCACATCAGCATGGGGATGAGCAAAAAAACAAAGTGTGGTGGACAAAGTAGACACTTGTATAACACAGTTAACATTAGGTTTCTTACTGAGAAGATTGCAATCCAATCACACAAAAATCTTGAAATTAGCCTGTCCTATAGATTCCAAATAATAATGATGGTGCTGTTGTTGTTGGTGGTGGTGGTGGTGATGATGATGATCCTTTGTGACATCTGACCAGAAATACAAATATTTATTTTTAAAATAAATTGTGTGTGTGTGTGTGTGTGTGTGTGTGTGTGTGTGTGTGTAATGCAAGTGTCAGAATTTTAGGAGTTGATTTTCTCTTTCCACTCTGGTTTCCAGTGTTTGAACTCAAAGCCTCAGCCTTGCATATTGTTTTAGGGTTTCTATTGCTACAATAAATCATCATTCTCAAAAAGCAAGTCGGGGAGGAAAAGGTTTATTTGCCAACATTTTCACATCATAGTCCATCATTGGAGGAGGTCAGAAAAGGGACTCAAGCAGGGTTGGAATCTTGAGGCAGGAACTGTGGCAGAGGCAATGGAGAGCAGCTGCTTACTGGATTGCTTAGCCTGATTTCTTATAGAAACCAGGCACACCAGCCCAGGAATGGCACCATCCTCCATGAGCTGGGCCCTCCCCTATTAATCATTAATTTAGAATAAGTCTTACAGCTGGGTCTCATGGAGGCAATTCCTCAAGAATTACCAACTCCATGGTAACAACATCCAGTATTATTGAATTAGAGATAATCTGAGGAAAATTAAAAATAATGATAATAAGAATTTACAAAATAATCAATGCAGATACAAATAAACAACTGATACAAATAAGGAAGACCATGAAGAGTATACTAGAAGAATTCAGAAAGAGAAACAGAACAGAATCTAACACTGTTGAACATTTATTTGACTTATTAAAATCAAACTCAATAGTCTGTGAATGCCTTACCAGTAGATTGAGTCCAGATGAAGAGTGACTATGACAGTCTTAAGGACAAGGCAAATTAATTAGAAACTTTAGATAATAACACAGATGAAATAAGGGAGCAGCAACAGAATCAGTGAGATGTAAGAAGTCCATAAATTCAAAAGTAATGGTGCTAGAAGAAGACATATAAACTAGTGGAATAGAAATCAGCAAAAAGATAGCTTAAAACTCGCAACTCTGATGTGTGATACATTCATCCAGATACAGTAGGCACTTACAGCATCAAACATCAAGATAAGAAAAGAACATTCCTAAACTTGCGGTGTTATATGTATAACTAGCATACTGAGAAATGGAAGAAAACCCAAACTAAAAGAATTTACAACTATTAAATGAGTGAAACACACACACACACACACACACACACACACACACACACACACACACACACATGACTACAAAAAATATTTGAAAGAATCCAGCGCACCAATGAGGATTAAGCACGTTGACTGGGTCATAGGAAAGAATAAACTATACTAGAAAAGTAGAAATTCCAAAGAAACAAGCAAAACCAACAATAACAAAAGTAAAATGATAGCAATGAATGAATTCTTCTCAATCATAGCTGTAAGTTATTGATAATTTCTTGTTTTATATGCAATCACAATGGAATAATGGTAGAAATCAATAGCAAAAGAAACTACTGAAAATAAAAAAGCATGGTGTCTGAACAATATATTATTGAATGATTCAAGAGCCACCAACCAAATAAGAAAGAAAAATTTTTAAATTTCTGAAATTGAATGAAAATGAAAGCACAAAATTGCATAAGCATGACACAATGCATAGTATTTAAGAGAAATATACTTGGATATATATATATATACACACATATATATTAATGCAATAGCAATCAGGGAAAAAAGAGGTCATGAATTTGAAGGAGAGCAGGGAGGGATATATAGAAGGGTTTGGAGGGAGAAAAGGCAAAAGAGAAATGTTATATGTAATCCAAAAAAAAATAAAATAAAATGAGTAAGTAAAAGGAGGGGGTTGGAGCTGTAAATGCCTACATAAAGAAGCCAAGGTATGGTCACTGCTCAGTCAACAGGTCTAGATATCTAGTAATGACAGTCTGGCACTAATGGCCCAGATGATTCTTGGTGATCCATTGTTTTCCAGTCCATGCTGTGATGCTAAAGAAGCTGGGTTCTGACTCCCCAAAGGAGAAGTGAAGAATTACAAGAAATGAAGTTGGGCAGGGAAAAGCAGTTCAGATTTCTTATCAGATATCTTATAACTGCGCTCACTCTGTGGGATAACCTTCCCACTAAGTTAATTGATTTGAGAGATGCCCTAATACCTCTCTAGGGGTATCTCTTTTAGATCCAGTCAAGTTAACAAACAAGGTTAACCATGACAAGTTCACTCCTTGTCAAGCTGACATCCTGTCACATTTCCTTAGGTCATGCTCAATTTCCAAACAGAGACAAAATCAAGGTGAGATAATCTTGCCGAACATGATAGAACTTTTCTTCATATCATCAAAACTTCACCAGACTTCTCTGATAACAGATAGCAAAATCCCTAGAAGACAGCTTAATTTTTGGCATTTTCTGACTTAATACAATTTTACAATACTTAACTACTGACATCTCAATTGATGTTGCATTGCAAAGTAAATCAATAAAAGAAAGAAAACATAGTATCTACATAGCATATTTGCATACATGTACAAGTATATATTTTAGCAAAATAGTTCAGGAACATTCATGGCAATTTCAATTCTCATTTCTGTAACTTGTCACATAGGCTTAGCAGCTTTTTAAATCTGTCTTATTAAAATTATTTTTTATTCTACCCTCAACAAGCACCTCAGTAGCTATTGGTTCTCTATCTGGAAGGGTAAGCCACATTATCCATCTTGGATAGCCCGTGCCGTTTATATCCTGCCAGATTTGGTGGTTGTTGTTTAACACTGACCTGCTGTGGGATGTTCTGTATGGCAAATGTGTTGCTAATAAAACACTGATTGGCCAGTGGCTAGGCAGGAAGTATAGGCGGGACTAACAGAGAGAATAAAAAGGACAGGAAGGCAGAGGGAGTCACTGCCAGCCACTGGCAGGACAAGCAGCATGTGAAGATGCCGGTAAGCCACGAGCCATGTGGCAAGGTATAGATTTATGGAAATGGATTAATTTAAGCTATAAGGACAGTTAGCAAGAAGCCTGCCACGGTCATACAGTTTGTAAGCAATATAAGTCTCTGTGTTTACTTGGTTGGGTCTGAGCGGCTGTGGGACTAGCAGGTGAAAGAGATTTATCCTGACCGTGGGCCAGGCAGGAAAACTCTAGCTACACTGACCCTACTCACAGGACATGAGAATACCAAGAGGCTCCCAAAATGATCCCTTGTACTCCAGACATATTCTTCTTCATCTCCTTTGTGAACCTGAGTCCAATTTTCTTCTGCTAAGTGGGATTTGTCATCCTAGTTAACACTGTCATTCCTGATTAGTCTGTTAAGTTGAGGGCATCAGGACCACATAATGGGCTATGGGAAGCATTAGCTTCCAATTCAAATGAATGTTTTTTGTTTTGGCACTTAGCAGGAAGATTTTCCTCTTGTAGAAAACAAAAGTAAAACAACAAGAAGCGTCTAGGGCAGCAGAACTTAATATTGTAGGAACAGGAAGTTAAAAAAAAAGGATAATGGGTTACTACGGGTAATGGTGAGAAGTACTATTCATATTTGTATCCATATACTCTTGGGCCTAAATCCTAGGTATAGGAATAACAGTACTATACATTGGATACTGATTCAGAGTGTATTCAACCTCTGGAGAACCCTGCCCTAGCCCTCTAGGCCACTTCTTACCACCTTGTTGGTTCTATAATTGTGTCTCTAAAAGGTCATCCCAACATTTTAACAAGCCAGCTTCTTTAGGCTGATAAGGAACATAGTAAGGCCTGTGAGTTCCAGTAGAAGGAACCCATTGCTCTACTGTTTTGGTGGTAAATTGAGTTCTTTGGTCAAAATCAATATTATGTGGACTACTATGAACTTGGACAAAGCACTTTCTCAGGCCGTGGATAGTACTTTTGGAAGAAGAATTACGTTCAAGAAAAGAAAATAAATACCCAAAATAAAAATTCATTTCAGTGAGGACAAAACCCTGCACTTTCTATACTGCAAGACTTTCAATTTAACAAACCTGCCAATAGGGTATTGGACAGTTATTGCAGGGAATTGTGTCATATTGAGAGACCTGTTTGTCCCTACTGCTATAAGATGTGACACTTAGTTACTGCAGCCTGATCAGTTTTGATGAGTGGAAATGTGTGTGGTTTAGCCATGTATAACCTCCTTCATTGCTATAAAGGTTACTTTACTCACGGGCACAACAGGCAATGACAAGGAAGACCCAGGAAAGACATTGACTATCATTACAGAAATAGTCATTGTTTTCACTTAATATCCTCCTCTAGAGAGATCAGTCAATGAGCAGTCACATGCATCAAGTATCTTTACTTCCTTTGCCCATTTGGAGATATCTATCAATACAGCATTTTCCCAAATGTCTTTCTCACAAATTTCCCAACCACATCCTTTCCAAGTTTGTGATCACCCAGTAAAATCACTGTCTGCAACACATGAATTGATGTTTCCCCTGCATGTGAAATGTACAACTATATGTGTGGTCTGAAGTTATACCTATTCTGAAGATTTTCCTCTTCACACCCTTTGTGTTGCCTTAGGAAGGAACTGTAATACTACAGATTTTTATTTCTGGGTGATGTCTGCCTAGCCTGCAGAACTGTCTGTTAACTAAGACTTACCATTGCCTTTCTTTGTCTAGTTATCAGAAGACATATCTGATGACAACATTGTACATGGTAGTGACAGAAATCATTATCACAGGAATAGAAATCATAGGAAATTGACCAACTTCTTCATCTAACCTTCTTATCATGTCAGGACAAGCTCAGACCCAATCACATACATACTACCTATATTTAAAGAGAGATTGTTGTAGTTCTTATTCAACTTTGTAAATCAGAAAACACTGAGGTCATGGTAGGCAGCTTCATTTTCATGGTAATTTGGTGGCCCATTGTCACATAGGCAGTTTCAACTAATGATCAATAGCAGGCCAAAAGCTGTCTTTCATAGAAACAATATCTCCAAGTAATGACAGAGTCCTTGCTTCAAAATTTTAAGGATTCTACTGTCATTCACCTATAAAGGGACTATAGATTCTCCCATAAATATTATTATCTGACACTGATGCCCTAGGGAACATTGGGCCTGTTGGATCACATGACCCACTTTGCAGAGTAGTCTGAAACTTTTGAAGAGCTTTATGTTCCAGGACCCACTAAAGAATAATAGCTTTCCAAGTCATTTGGTGTGTGGGTGATGATAACACACCCAAGTGAAGAACTTGCTACCTTCAAAATTCAAATGCCCCTACTCAATCATGTGTTTCTTTATTGGTGGGAGAGGAACCAGTTGCAGCAACTTTTTCTTCACCTGAGAAGGAATATCTCTACATGTCCCATAGCACTGAACTCACAGAAATTTTTCCCACCAGATCTTCTTAGATTTTGAGAGAATTTATTTCTCATCTTCTAATGCTCATATATTTCATCAACAAGTACAAAGTGGTGGTTGCTTTATCCTGCCCGATTGGTCCAATGAGCATTATAATATTGATAATAATTGATCAATATGGTACCTGGTGGGAGAAATCAGTGATCAATTCCCTTGCAAATTCACTTAAGACAAGGGTCTGTAGAATTAATATACTTATGAGATAACAGTCAAAGTATATTGATGGCCATGCTAGCTGAAAGCAAATTTCTCTTCATGGCCTTCATGAATAAGTACAGAGGAAACATTTTCAAGATCAACAGCTGCACACCAGGTACCAAGGGATGTGTTAGTCTACCCAAGTAAAGAAACCACATCTGGTATAGCAGCTACAATTTGAGTCACTACTTGATTAAACTTGTAATCAGCCTTCATTCTTTTTAATCCATTCATCTGTAGACCCAAAGAGAGGAGTTAAATGGAGTTGTGGTGGGTACCATCACCACTGCACTGTTCAATTCCTAATGGTGGCACTAATTTCTTTAATGACTTTATGGATGTAATATTAGTTACAGCTAATTATTTTTCCTAGCAGAGTTGTATCTGATGGAATCTATTTATCCTTTCCAATTATAATAGCCTTAATCTATAGGTCAGGAAACAAATATGCAGATTCTGTCGACTTGTTAATATACCGGTTCTTTTATTTATTCTGGAACTGATGAAGTAACCACAGAATGAGTTCAGAGATCCACTGGACCCAGTATGAGTCAGACTTTGGCTAAAACACCATTAATCTTTTCACCTCCATGAACACCTACTTTAACGGAAGGGCAGCAATGCCATTTGAGGTCTCTTGAAATCAATGCCAGTTCAAATCCACTATCTAGCAGGCCATGAACGATCTAATTAGTTTTTTTTTTCCATTAACATCTAGTCATTCTACAAAAAAAAAAAAAAAAAAAAAGAAAAAAAAAAAAGAAAAGAAAAAAGCTTTATGTCCCCTTGGGAAGAGATTAGATTTAGATTAACAGTAAAGTTTTTATGTTGTATAAGGTACTTCCTAAAGGCAAATGACCTCCCCTTCACTTTAGAAATTCTGAATCTGTTTACTAGTTCAAATCTAGAAAGTGGTTAAGGGTTCATGAGTCTTTGTGCTATGATTCAAAGAACCTTTCAATCATTTGTTTTGCAATATTTCTGCTTATAGCAATATAACAAGAAGAACTTAATAGACTTCATATTTGTTTCACATCAGGGTATGTCATGATTAACTAACCTTTGTCAAAGACCTACACAAATCAGACTAGTATCAAATATGGTTTACTTTTACTCCTTGTTATGATAACTATATTTGTGCTGCTTTATTGACTCTCTTTTTATTTATCTACTGCTACTGTGGTTTTCAATTATGTATGTTGCATCACAGTTTCAAGTTGAGTCTAATTATGTCTAAAGAGAAAGATGGGTGAACACTGGGGCACCAGGAAAGACTTGCTTTGCAGCTTTGTAAGAGAAGAGTATTGCTTGTTCCACTGACAATGCAAAAATAATTGTTTCAGACAACCAGAAAGAAAGCCATGCTTCAAGGATGCCTGTTCCATTGACAATGCAAAAATAATTGTTTCAGACAACTAGAAAGAAAGCCATGCTTCAAGGAGTGAGGTGGGATTCATACAATACAAAATAAATCTATCAGCATCAGAGTTCAACGCCTTCAGCCTCCCACATATCTCTGTGCCAAGTTATAAGATTCTACATGGTTACAAACAACTTAAGCAGATCTATAACAACCAATAGTATTGAAGCAGCAGTAAAAAGTCTGCTAAATTAGAAAAGCCCAGACCTAGACTGATTTATTGCTGAATTTAATTGAACCTTTAAAGAAGAAATACCACCAAATAAAAAAAATAAAGAACACTCAAATATTTCTATGATGTCTGTATTATCTTCATAACAAAATCAGACAATGCCACCACAGGGGAGAAAACAACAAAACAACCAGAAAAATAATGAATAAAGAAAAGAAAAGATCATGAGCACAAAAATTCACAAAATACTGGCAAATCAAATTTAAGAATACATTATAAGGAGCATCCATAATTATCAAGTTGGCTTCTTTCAATGATGCAATGGTGGTTCAGCATTTGCAAATCAATATGATCAATAGAATAATCATTTAAGTAGACTCCATCATAAAAATCATACGATCATTGAAATAAATGTAGAAAACCTACTTGACCAACTCGGAAAACCTTTCATGGTAAAACACCAAATAAACTATGAATAAAAGAAATGTACCTTAATACAATAAATATTATATATGAAATAATTATAGATAATATTATACTCATTGGCAAAATGTAATGTGGTTCCTTTAAATTTAAAAATGAAAAAGAGAACTTGTTTTATATGCTACAGAGATCCTTAAACAGAGCAATGAGTCAAAATAAACAAATGCAATGTAAATAGGAAAAGAAGAAATTGAAATATGCCTATTTGCCATTAATATGATACTATATGCAAGAGACACAGAATAGTCTTAGAGAAAATACTTAGAAATGATAAGTACTTTTAGCAAATTAGCGGGCCACAAAACCAACAGATAGCAAGGACTGCCTTTCCAATAACCCAATTACACACATGCTGAGAAAAAAGTCAGGAAATCAATTGCTTGCAATAGCTTCTAGAATATAAAATAACTGAAACTAAGTCCAACAAAAGCACTGAAACTCCCTTCAATGAAAATTTTAAGATAATGAAGTAAGAAATTGAGAAAATACATTAAAAGATAAAAATACCTATCAAAGTCAATTGATACATTCAGTAAAACACCCTAAAATATACTAATGATATCCACAGAGCAAGAAAACAAATAATACAATTCACAAGAAAGCAAAGTTATACTGAAAAAACTAAGTCATGCTGGAGATAATATCCTATCTGATTTCACATTATACTACAGAGCCATTGTAACAAGACACCAAGGTCCCAATAGAAAACCATAAAATTGTATCAATGTACAAGAACTTAAAATTAAACATCTCAGCTATAGCCATCTGAATTTTGAAAAATAAGTTAATAAAATGGTAAAAATGTAAAAAATACTCTACATGAAATAACTAATGTTATACTAAATGGAGAAATGTAGTGTGTTTTCCCTAAATTTAGGAAAGAGACAAGAGAACCTGTTTTATATGCTGCATAGAGCCTTAAATGGAGCAATGAGGCAAAATAAACAAATGCAATGTAAATAGAATAAGAGGAAGTGGAATTATCTCTATTTGTAGATAATATAATACTATTTACAAAGACTCAACATATGGATCTTGGAAAACTGGGTATCTACAATTCTAAGCATGAAAATAGTTCCTCATTCTCATCCTAAGCAAAAGTTTATGTAAATTATATAATTCAATTATATATATATGTATATATGTTTATAAATATGATAAATAGATGAATATATAAAATTGTGTATATATAAACAATGGGTTTTATTCAGTAATAAGGAATAAAATCTTGTCAATTATAGAAAGCAGGCACAAATGGAGATCATCATTCTAAAGAAGATAAGTCAGACACAGAAGGATAAATATCTCATTTCCTCTCATTTGTCTGTCCCAGATCTCATTAGACTATTTAAAATCATAAACATCTGATATGAAAATACAAGCAAGTCTTTTAGGGAAAGAAAGGATCTGGCAGAAGTTTCAAGGAGAACACCAAATTACATAAGAGACATACAAAGATGTGGTTCATGATATACTTGAATGAATTTCTCCTGCGCCTCATCATGGTGTATGCTGAGTGCATGTCAGGAAAATTAGCTTAAATACCATTCTGGACAGTAATAAAGAACTGCTAGGACCTCATTGGTTCAATTAGCCAACATTTTCTTTGTTTGCAACATCTACATTGTTTGCACAGTCACTGCTCACACTAAGTAAGAAATTAAAAGCAAGTATTGACACCAGCCAAAAGTCAACCACTTGAAGGAACTAGACTTGTAAATCAATCCATTTCAAGCACAAATCAACATTTCCGGAAATTACTAGGTATATTCGATAACATTATTCTCATTAAATAATATTTATTGCTTGGAAAAAAACAAAAGTAAATGTATATCTACTAATATATGTAAATAAAATTGTTAAAATGTTTCACAAACTTAAAATACTTTACAATATTTTGGTTATGCTACTTTCATGTGGACATGTACATGTGTGTGGTTTTCTGTATGCACCCAAAATCATATTTATGTGCAAGTTTAGTCATGTAAGAGTTTCAGTTGTACTTAAAAAATAGAGAAAAATCCAGGATTCACTCCAGACATGGAAGCATGAACATATTTTACCCAGAACTAAAGGTGGCCAACCCTATCAGTATCCAAGACAAATTTCCTATAAGAAAACACACACCCACAGCACTGTTCTAAGAACCAGACAGAGCAAAAGTAACCAAGGAACAAAGCACTCACCCAACAAAGACAAGAGATGATATCAGCATCTATAACTACAATCTTCCCAATTCCAGAAGCCTAGACACCAGTATAAAAAACACAACCAATTATAGCCAGAACAATATGTCTCTACTTCAGCCCAGCAATCCTACCACAGCAGGCTCTAAGTATTATATGATAGGTGACACACAAGACAAGACCTTAAAATAGCCTTTATGAATGTGATAGAGGTCTTTAAATAGGAAATGAGTGCCGTGGATATCACTCTGTCTAAATAAAATGCTGATTGTCTAGTAGCCAGGCAGGAAGTATAGGCGGGACAAAGAGAAAGGAGAATTCTGGGAAGTGGAAGGCTGAGGCAGAGAGACACTGCCAGCCGCCACCACAACAAGCAGCATGTGAAGATGCCGGTAAGCCACGAGCCACATGGCAAGGTATAGATTTATAGAAATAGGTTATTAATTTAAGATATAAAAACAGTTAACAAGAAACCTGAGCCATTAGGCCAAATAGTTTTAATAATATAAGCGTCTGTGTGTTTATTTTATAAGTGGGCTGTCGGAATGCCAGGGCTTGGCGGGACCCAGAGAGAAAACTCTATAGCTACAAATGAGTGAATCCCTTAAAGAAATTTATGAAAACACAGTAAAAGGAAATGAATAAAAGATATCAAGATCTAAAAGTGAAAATAGAATCAATAAAGAAAATCTACACTGAGAGTAATCTGGACATGACAAATTTAAGAACTCAGACATGAGACTCAGATACAAGCCTCACCAATAGAAAACAAGACACAGAAGAGAAAAGCTCAGGAACTGAAGACAAAATACCTTGGTCAAATAAAATGTTAAGTCTAAAAAACAACTTGACACAAAACATCCAGGAAATCTAGAAAACTATGAGAAGAACAAATCTAAGAATAATAAGAATAGAAGGGATAAAAAGTCCAGGTCCCAAAGGCATAGAAAATATTTTCAACAAAATCTTAGTAGAAAATTTCCCTAACCCAAAGAAGGTATAAGAAACACACAGAAGACCAAATAGAGTGCTTGGGAAAAGAAAATCTCAGCACATAATAATCAAAACACTAAGCATGCATAACAAAGAAAAACTATTAAAAGCTTCAAGGGAAAAAAGATGAAGGAACACACAAAGGATGAAATATTAGTATAGCTCAGTTCTATTGAGACTCTAAAAGCTGGAAGGGCCTGGAAAGCTATTCTCCAGACTCTCAGAGATGACAGAAGTCAGCAGAGATTATTATACCCAGTAATTCTCTCAATCACAATAGATTGAAAAAATAAGACATTCTATGGTAAAACTAAATTTAAACAATATCTGTCTGTAAATCCAGCCTTACAGAAGGAGCTAGAAGGAAAATTCCAACCTAAAGAAGTTATCCACATCCAAGAAATACTAGGAATAAATAATTCCAGACTAGCAAAAACCAAAGAAGTAACACACACACACACACACACACACACACACACACACA
>CABHPQ010143024.1:27031-40535 GCA_902168405.1 Peromyscus aztecus
CACACACACACACACACACACACACACACACACACACAAATAATTGAACAATAATGATTACAAGGGGGCACAGAGAAGGCCAAATCCTATTCATTAAAGGGGAATAGAATCAGTATGTGGAGCTGGAATCAAAGGGGGGAGTTTCTTTTAGCAGGTCCTAGGAAAGGTGAGTTAGCTTATAAACGTTTTCCTCTACCACCCCCAATTTGTTGATATAATAGCAGAACTATTTTTGGAGGAAGGGACAAGTTCCTCTTTCTCTGTTATTAAGAGAGCTAAGGCCTGACCATTCTGGAGAGAGACCAGGACCAGAGAAATAAGCTGTTGTTGTAGGGAGGCCAAAGACCAGCCTATGAACACTATAGAGAGCTGTAATTTGGCCTCGAAATCTTGAGCTGTGAGGACAGACTAACTGAAAATGCTGATGTTGCCACTGCCCCCACTACCCAACTGCTTGTCCTCAGCAATCTGAACACCTTTCGGGAATCAAAGACTAGTTCTCTCAACCTTTCCATACCAATCCTGCCCCTTAGAGAAATAGCAGGCATGGATGGCTCTCCTTCTGTCTATGCTAGTGAACTTGCCCAGGTTGAAAAACCTCTGGATTCCTTCCATTGAACAGACCTGAATACTCAACAATCCCAATTCTACTGCTCCAGAAACTGAAAGCCCATCCTTTAATGTCATTGATGAACCTTCCCCCTATCCTTGTCCTTGTCCTATTCTTTCTCTCACCAGCTGCTCTCTCTTCATTCTTTGAATAAAGAAATTGAAGAGTATATCTGAAGATTGAAAGATCTCCTGTGCTCATGGATTGGTCAGATTTACATAGGGAAAATGACCATCCTACCAAAGGCAATCTACAAATTCAATGCAATCCCCATCAAAATTCCAACACCTATTGACATCTGCGATGTGATAAAGAATTTAGAAATAGACACTGGAAAAAAAAGACACTGTCTTCAACAAATTGCGCTGTTGAAACTGGATGGGTGCATGTCAAAGAATTCAAATAGATTCATAATTGCCATTCTACACAAAATTCAAGTGCAAATTTACCAAAGACCTCAACATAAAACAAGACACACCAAACCTGACAGAAGAAAAAGTGGAGAACCCCAATAGTGCAGCCACAAAGATCAACTGTTAATAAACAGTACCTTATGAAACTTAAAAGCTCCTATAAGGCAAAAGACACTGTGAATCAGACAAGCAGCAGCCTACAGAATTGGAAAATATTTTTTAACCAACTCCATATCCTGTAGAAGACTAGTATCCAACATATATAAATAACTTAAGAAACTATATATCAAAAATAATCTAATTAATAAATAGAGTGAAGACCTAAACAGAGAATTCTCAATAGAGGAATCTCAAATGGCTTAAAAACACTACTTAAAGAAATGTTCAACCACCTTTAGCCATGAAGGAAATGCAAATAAAAACTACTTTGGCATTACATCTTATACCTGCCAGAATGAATAACACAAGGGACAGTTTATGATGGTAAGGATGTGGAACTGGGGGAGCACTCCTCTATTGCTGATAGGTTTAGATGAACGGTCTTGTTAAATAAGAAATACAGAGCCAATGCAGAGATGAAAGCCCAAGAGGTCAGAACTAAAAACCTTACCCTTCACTGCTGCTGTTGTCCTCTTCAGCAAGAGACCTACTTCCTGTCTGTTTGTCTTTTTTATAGACTTTCTATTATGCCTTCTCATTAGTTATAAACCCAACCACATGACCTCATTGTCACTGCCTGTCTGTACAGATCTTCAGGTTTTCTATGGTTGGTATTGAGATTAAAGGCGTGTGTCTCCATGCTGGCTGTATCCTTGAACACACAGAGATCAGCCTAGCTCTGCCTCCCAAGAGCTGGGATTAAAGGCGTGCACCACCACTGCCCAATTTCTGCTATGACTTGCTATTACCTCTGACCCCCAGGCAAATTTATTTATTAACATACAAATAAAATCACATTTCAGTACAATTAAAATATCACCATGAATAGGAGTGCAAATTTGTATAGCCACCATGAAAATCAATATGGCAGTTCATCAGAAAATTGGGAATCCATCTATCTCAAGACCCAGCTATACTATTTTTGGTCATATAACCAAAGAATTCTCCATCCTACCACAAGGATAATTGCTTAAACAAGTTAATTGTTACTGTATTCATAATAGCCAGAAACTGGAAACAAACTGATGTCCCTCAATAAAAGAATTGATAATGAAAATGTGATTTGTTTACACAATGGAATATTACTTAGCTGTTAAAAGAATGACATCATGAATTTTCAGGCAAATGAATGGAACTAGAAAATCATGCCAAGTGATGTAAACAAGACCTAGAAATATAAATATGGTATGTATTAAATTATAACTGGATATTAGCCATTAAATAAGTGACTAAAAAAAGCTACAATCAGTAGATTCAGAGAGGTTAGGTAACAAGGAGTTGTCAAGCAAGGATGCATGGATCTCCCTAGGAGGGGAAATACAGTAGATTTTACTGGTAGGATGTACATGGGTGGAGATGGGAGTGGGGGGATCAGATAGAAGGATAAAAGAGGTGGAGGGAGAGAGTGCAGGCAGACACTGTTGGAATTACTAGGCTTTAGAGGATATTATGGAAACCTAGTGCAAGGGAAACTGCCTAGAATATATGAAGGTGATCCTAATGAGGAGTCCTAGTAATGGGGGATATGGAGTTTCAACCATCCATCTCTTGTAGCCTGGTGAGACTTCCAATGGTGGGACTGATTTGCCTTAAATTGGGTTGTGCTTTGGAAACCCCCAAACACCTAGGCTGTTACTAAGATGAGTTGCTCTCCATGAACTGACATGGAGCACCCTATTGCGAGGATAGCACCCACACAAGGCACTGAACATAGAGAAATCGAGCTGATGCCTCCATGGATCCTTCACCCATATATTCTAGTCTCCTTGGTGAAGGATACTACTCTACAGGCTACTAAAAAGAAATTTGGATGCCAACACAGCCACAAAACTTTTGACATACAATATGTTCTGCCTGTAAATTATGCTAAGGCAAAGGTGGCACAGAGCTTATGAGAACAGCTTATGAGAATGAGGCCAACTGCACAAGAAGGAACTCATACAGGAGACTGCTGGGGTAACCAAGAACCAGAAACTAAATATCCCAGGGACAAGTTTAAAACCAAACACTACTTGTGAAAAAAGGGATCAATAAGTGACTCTTAATGATATTCTGGTATATCCATACCCCTTCATCATTAGGGAGACTTCCTCCAGCAGCAGATGGGAACCACTGCAGAGACCTACAGCCACCATTCTCCAGAAAGTATGAATGGGAAGTCTCTATCAAATCCCTTCCCTCAGAGCTCATGTTATTTTTCTGAGACCATAAGAGCCAGTGAGGATGGTGAATATCAGGAGAAGAAGGTCCTCTGAATCAACCAATAAGTCATATATGTGTTCACAAATACTAAAGCAGCAGTTAGAGGGCCTACAGGGCTCTGTTCCAGGTCTTCTGTGTATATATTATAGCTTTTAGGATAGTATTCTTATGGGAATCCTGACTGTGAGGACCAGTGGGTCTCTGACGCTTATGCCTATTCTCGAGACTCTTTTCCTCATGTTGAGTTTCTCCATGTCCAACTTTAGTGTAATAATTTTCCTTTATCTTATTATACTTTATTTTGTCAAAAAATAATACTTGTTTCACTTTAATTCTCTTACTGTATATTACAGAAATGGAGGTCCTCAAACACAGATTTATAGGCAGCATATGACAAGATTGAAATCTGTGTATGTAAAAGCTCTCTTTCTTTCTCTGTCCCATCCCCCTCTCTTTCTTTCCCTCCCTACTTCTTTCTCTTTATCTCCAAAATAATCATTTCATAAAAATCAATCAAGAACCTTGAATCTCATGTGTTTATATTTAAAGTTGCATGTTTTTTCTGGTACTCTGGAATTCTACCACGATATTCTAGATGCTTTAAAGTTATGTCTAAAATAAAGTAGCATTCAAATCTTTTGTGGACTTAGGATAATTTTGCTCTTTGTTTATTGTGTCACATTTCCCTTTATAGGGACATCAGAGAGAAACATCTGGCAAACATATTGCTGTTGCACGAAAATAAGAGAATTACTGGAAAATGCATGCAGTAAACGGACAAGTAACAGTGGACTCCAATACCATTGATGTCTAAGCATCCACAATGAAAAATACAGAAAGAGCATGACTGAACAGTTTGTCTCAAGGAAAATAATAATCAAAAGACAATACATATGCCAAAAAGCTCCATAGATGTTTTAAATTTTTATTCCAAGTAGGAGAAAGAAGTTTTCAGACTTTGTCAGTGACTTTCTTGAAGTAATACAGACTGCATTTATTTACTTACAACAGACATTTTAAATCAAACTCACCTAGATTAGTCTGATAAAATAGCCGATATCAAGGAAAGAGAAAATTTGCCCAAAGTCACATGTTCAATTATCAGCATAGCTAGACAGCAAAATTTGCTGTTTATATTCTAATATTTAATCATTCATAGAATAAACAGAAGGAGATATTCAAAACTATAGAAAACAGATAATACATACTTATAAGAATGGAGGAGGAACCTGGAAGTGGTGGTGTACATTATTAATCCTAGCACTCAGAACTCAGTGAGTTTGAGGCCAGCCTGGTATTCAAAGTGAGTTTCAGGACACCCAAGGCTGTTACACAGTTAAATGATGTCTAGAAAAATAGAACAGGAGTGGGGGTGGGGGGGACAGAGGGCAGGACAGAGACAGAGACAGGGATAGCATAAGAGAAAATAAGAGAATCTTCCAAAAACATATATCTACTATAACTGCACAGAGGACATTACCTACAGTATTGATTTCATATTTTAAAAAATATTTGTTGAGTATAAAGAGTACATGATTGACCCCACCACTATGAAATAATTTTAATGAGGGTGATGGACTAATTATTGACCTTCTAGCATTCCCTTTGTTTTGTTTTGTTTCCTTTCCACTCAGTACCACACTGTGTTTTTCAGTTTGTGTTGAAGTCATGGTCCTTTAAGCAAGCCAAAAATTATCACTAAATGGGTTTGAATAAACACAAAATGTAAATATGGATGAATAGGTAAATTCTCAACTTGTAATCGGAAAATACTTCTACTTGAAACAAACACAGAAGTTTGTTTGCTATTGCCAAAGCTTTAGACTTTAGTGAAAGAAGTCCCTTGAATTCTCTCTCTCTCTCTCTCTCTCTCTCTCTCTCTCTCTCTTCTCTCTCTTCTCTCTTCTCTCTTCTTCTCTCCTCCCTCCCTCCCTCTTTCTCTCTCTTCCCTCTAGTGTGTGTGTGTGTGTGTGTGTGTGTGTGTGTGTGTGTGTCTGTGTGTGTGTGTGTGTGTTATGGGTGTATGTGCTCTGACAGCCATGTTCCCACCACTGACACTCCGAATCATGCAAAACTTCAGACTGTATTTTAATTTAGTGTAATAATGAATGTGTTTGCCAAAGGCAACTGGTAGTCATTGATTTCAAATACAGCTTTGAAACATTTATATCAGGCCACTTACTTTTCTCATATTCTAAAGATAAAACAGGCAGAAATCATTTTTCTAACTCTGTGGAAAAATGTATCATTTTAATAAAGGTGCATGAAAACTGGTGAGCCCTAAGAAGAGTTTATGACCTGGTCTTGGGTGTAAGAATGGAAGTAGAAATACAAACTTTACAGAAAAAGTAGTCAGAAACTTGAGTTATCAGTTAAATACTTAGAGGTGCTTTTTCAAAAGTATCAGAAACTGAAAAATCTCAAGAGAAAGAATACTAGTGTACATGAGGAATGTCTGTGTATTGGGAGGTGATTGGCACTCTGAAGGAAGAGAGAAGATAATGTCTTTTTTTTTTTTTTGGTTTTTCGAGACAGGGTTTCTCTGTGTAGCTTTGGAGCCTGTCCTGGAACTCACTCTGTAGCCCAGGCTGGCCTTGAACTCACAGAGATCCGCCTGCCTCTGCCTCCCGAGTGCTGGGATCAAAGGCGTGCGCCGCTGCCACCGTTGCCGCTGCTGCCACCGCCGCCGCCGCCACCTGGCATGTCTTTTTTATATGGAAGATGAGGTTAGGGTAGAATTTTTTTTCAAATATCATGACACAGTATAGTGCTTAATTCTGATTTCATCATAATTATACAGTATCATTTGTTCAACTTTTGGATAAAACCCAGTCTTCCTTGTGAAATTTCATATCCTTTTTTTGTCTGATCACTTACAGAAGTTTTATGTATGTGAATCATTTTAAATGGCATAAAGACAGAAGAGGTTTTGCTGTCATTGAAGCCTGGCTTTGCCTGCATCCCCCTTGTTGCTGTCCTCAGTAGTGATAAGGAAAAGAGCAGCTTTCTAAATGCAGTAGAACCTGATTCTAAGTCACTCCAGGATGAAAACGAAAGTGTCAATAGTAGTAATGTGTCCGTGGAAAGGACATTTGCAGGTGATAGTCTCAGATAGCATAAGTAACTTCCTGTGGTGGTGTCTTTTTCAAACAAAACAGGACAGTTAACTCAGCCTAGAGAAGTAACACCAAGGATATTTTGAAATAAACTAAAATCAAAATAATACATGTGAAAACTACAATTGTATTTGGAGAGATTGTTTAACAGTTAAGAATTCTGGTTTAGTTTCCAGCATCCACATCAGGTGGCATAAATCCTGCAACTCAATTTCCACCCTCTTTTGGCCTCTTTGAGAACTCCATTTATCTAACAATTATGTCCAATAATTGATAAGTGCAATTTCATGAAATTAAAATATTTCTGCACAGCAAAGAAGCAACCAACTGGGTGAAATGGAAGATCATAGAGTTTGAGAGAATTTTCCAAGTTATACATACGAAAGATTTAATACCCAGAGTTTGAAAAAAAACCTCAAAAAACAATCATAATAATTAATAACCTATTCAATTAAGGGGCCTGGGACATGAAAAGCGTTCACAAAAGGGAAAAGTGGCTAAAAATATTTCAAAATTATTTCATCATCCCTAGAAATTAGGGAAATGTAAATCAATACAACTCTGAGATTTCATCTTACCTTAGTCAGAAAGGCAAAAATCAGCAGAACTAATCACAAATGCTGGTAGGAATGTGGGGAAAAGGGAAACCTCATTTATTTTTGATGGGATTGCAAACTGTTCTACCCACTATGAAAATCAGTTGGGAGAATTCTCAAAAAGCTAAAAATAAATCTATCATGTAACCCAGTTGTAGAAGCCCTTGGCACATAACCAAAGGACTCACATCTTACTCCATAAACACTTGCTTATTAAGGCTGGTTAAGGTTATACTTTAAGAGGTAGCAGTGCCAGATCATGCAGGACTCTGTTAACCTGAAATCCATTTGTTTTATAAAAGGTGTTTGCAAGCTATTAAAGTGGTATAAGTGGATGGTTGTGTCCAGATTACATTCTAACACATTTTTGAACATTTTGTACATACATAACATGCACCTTACATACATCCACTTTGTCTTCTCTCAACTCTTATGCTCCAACATATCCTAGCCCCTATTTCAAGACTTTTCTTTGTTTATATTTTGTTCTACTTTTGAGATTATAAAAACACCATTTATACTTTCCATTTTTTCCTATCCAAAGATACCAATACACCTCTCCTGTTCTCTGTCAAAATTATGCCCTCTTTAGTCATTTATAGTTGTTTCTGAATATTCCTGAATAAAACCTGCTCAGTATGTATAATAACATTTGTACGTATGTCTTCAGGCTATTTGATGCTAGAAGAGTGTTTGGGGAAGACTATTTCTCCCACTGTCAGCTTTCCTTAGCTGCCTGTAGTTCTGTGTGTAAGGTTGAGTCTTTGTGATCTTTGCCCTGTCCCCTTTGGCATATATATTACTGGTGTCCTTGCTCAGCTCATGTTTAGGCATGCATATTAGCAAGGTTTTATGGATTTAACATCTGACATTTTCTTGAGACACAACCCTACTGCAAACTCCCTGAGACTCTGGTGCTTACAATGTTTCTGCCCCCTCTTCTGCAATGTTAACATACCCTTAGGTGTAGGAATTGTTTTGCAGAAGTTTTCATTGGAATAGGGCTCCACAACTCTGCATTTTCCTTGGTTGTGGTTTTCTGTAGTGGTCTCCATCTGTTGCAAAGGGAAGCTTGCCTTATGAGGATTAAAGAGTACACTTATCTGTGGATATAAGGATACATATTTATAATGTACTTGAGGATTATGCTGGTTTAGTAAAGGGGTGGATGTACGTTCTCCTCTAAAATCCATGAATTCACTATTCCAGGGTAGTTAGCTAGGTTTCTAGTACTGAAAAAGAATTCCCTGTTGTTGAGTGCGTCTTATGTTCAATTAGAGAGCTATTTGTTACCACCAAGTTATACGTGTCACTACTGTATCTTTAAGGTTATTGTGACACGCTGGTGATTGTAGTTCATGGACATCATAGCTAGGTAGGATGTTTGGTTGCTACCTTCCTTTGGAAGCATGCATGATACCATGAAAGCTATTCCTCCTAGAGGGGGCATTCAGGTTAGATCCAGTTCATGGGCACACAGTGCCTCAAGCAATAGGTAATGGTATTCTACCTCTGAAGGGCAAGCAACGACAATAGCAATAGGTTTTAATGTTTTGGGAGTTTCTTGTATAGCCTTGAGCAACAACTCAAAGAGGTTTTATCATGGTGATGGATTTTGTTTGTTTTGGTTTGTTTTTCGAGACAGGGTTTCTCTGTGTAGCTTTGCACCTTTGCTGGAACTCACTTTGTAGACCAGGCTGGCCTCAAACTCACAGAGATCTGCCTGCCTCTGCCTCCTGAGTGCTGGAATTAAAGGCATGCACCACCACCACCCAGCTGGATTTTATTTTTTTGATAGCTGGTATTTGGCTCTTGGAGGGATCATCATATGCCCACCTGGGAAATTTCAATGAAAAAATATATTTCCACATAACTTAATTTTGAGGTGGGGGGGAATGGTTAATAGTACTGAAAGAGTAGGAGTTAAAAACACTCCTTGGAAAGTAGACAGGGAGGGAGAGGAGCCATGGCTGAGCAATAAAGGTTCAAATTTCCAAGATGTCCAATTTCTGCTTAACCTGTGGATTTGAGACAAAAGCCTGACACAACTGTGTCACATATTGAATTTATGTTTAACTTGTTGAGAAATTCTTCACACTGATTTCTCTAGTTTGCAATCCTACAGTGAATTAGGGTTCCTTTTACTCTATACCTCCTCCAGCATTGGTTGGCAGTTGCATTTTTGATACTTACCTTTCTGTGTGACTAAGAAGAAATATCAAACTTGTTTTTATTTTCATTTCCTTAATATTTTCTAGGGACAATGAACATTTTTGAGAAATTACTCGGCTATTTTTTGTAGATAACTCTATGGTCAGGTCCCAGTCCCATTTTTGGATGGATTATTTGTGATTTATTATTATTATTATTATTATTATTATTATTATTATTATTAATGTTGTTTTGTGCCATTGTTTTATATGTTCATTTTTGTGTTGATACCATATTGTTTTTATTACTGTAGCTCAGTAGTATAAAAACATCTGTATTGTTAATCCTTCCAGAATTCTCCATTTTGCTCATGATTATTTTGGATATCAGGGTTCTTTTGTGGTTTCATATAAATTTTAGGCTAGATTTTTCTATTTCTATGAAGAATGAAATGGGGACTTTGATTTGTATTATATTAAATCTGTAAATACTTTTTGTCAAATGGTTATTTTTACAATATTGTTTCTACCAATCCAAAAGTATGGGTTATCTTTCTATCTTCTGGGTTCTTTCTCTACCTCTTTCTTCAGAGGTTTAAAGCTTGCATTATAGATGTTCCTCTCTTCATTTATTAGGATTATTCCTGTTTTACTTTCTTTGATGTTGTTGTGAAGAGGAGTGTGTCCATGATCTCCTTCTCTGTATGTTTATTGTTGTTGTATAGAAAAGCTATTGGTTTATGGAACTTTAATCTGTATTCTGCCACATTGC
The DNA here is from genome assembly GCA_902168405.1 of Peromyscus aztecus. Classification (NCBI taxonomy): domain Eukaryota; kingdom Metazoa; phylum Chordata; class Mammalia; order Rodentia; family Cricetidae; genus Peromyscus; species Peromyscus aztecus. Next base: position 37,050 of record CABHPQ010143024.1, read on the forward strand.
AGAATTTGTTCATCATCTCTAGAACTTTCCTGGTAGAGTTTTACAGATCTCTAGTGTATATTATCATATTTTCTGCAGATGGAGATAATCTTACTTCTTTCGCTTTAATTTCCTTCCCTTGCCTTTATTGCTTCAGCTGGTGCTTCAAGCACAATATTGAAAGGAGTGGGGATAATGCATGCCTTTGTCACAATAATGCCTTCAGTGAGATTATTTCAAAATTTCTCTATTTCTCTATTGAAGATGATGTTTTCTGTGGGTTCCTAATATACAACTTTTATTAAACTGAGGTAAATTCCTATTTTTTATAAAATATATAGCAGTATACATTTTCTAATACTACTATCATGAAGTCATGTTGGATTTTGTCTGAATGTTTTTCTGCATCTATTGAGATAATTACACAATTTTTGCCTTTCAGCCCATTTATTAAATATATTGACTTATTTATGTTGAACCATCTCTATTATTTACAGATAAATCCAACTTCATAATAATGGAATACGTTTTAGGTAGTCTATATCATATTTGCAAATAATTTATTGAGCACTTTTGAGTCTATTTTCATCAGGAATATTAGGCTATAGGTTTTGTTTGTTTTTTATTGGCAATAGAGCATCTTTTGCATGTCTGCTAGGATTCTAGAGTGAATCCACTTGACCCTGGACACTTTTTAGTTGGTAGGCTTTTTATTATTGTATTAATATTCTCATTTTTTTGCAGTTCTGTTTAGGTTTGATTTCTTGCTTTGATTGTGGTGGATTAGCTGAGTCCAGAAAACTTATCCCTTTCGTTCAAGTTTTCTAGAGATTAAACACCTCATTACTGAATGAATGGTTCAAAAGAAGATATCAAGAAAGAAATTAAAAATTTCTTGGACACAAAAATATAGTATAATTTGTGTATTTACTAGAAATTTGTTTACTGTCAATTTTATGTTTTTATTTCATTGTGGTCAGATAGCACACAAGGAGTTATTTTGATTTTTTCATTTATAAAGATTAGTTTTAAGTTTCAGGATGTTCTCTATTTTACAAAAGCTTGCATATGATGCTGTGTAGAGTGTGTATTAGTGTTTGGTTTTAATATTTCTATAGATAACTTTAAATTCATTTGGTATATGATGTGAATTACTTGAGAACATTGATATTAAATTTGTTATTGAAATGTGTGTTTATGATCTCAGTGGAGTTCACATTTTAATAATTATGACTTCCTGTTCCTTTCTTGTCTCCTTGATATGGTCTTTCAGTATGAAACATTGTTTCCTGTATTTTATTTAGGTTTATTTGCTTGGTTAAAATTTTTTAAGTCAGTTTATGCTGTGGACAGGTTTTCTTTCTCCTTAATTATAACAGATAGTTTTGCTGGATTTTTTAGTGTATGCGGGCTATAGTCATAGTCTTTAAGGGCTTTGGAATGTATTGTTCCAGGCTCTTCTGTCTTTCAAATTTCAGTTGAAATATATAATTTTATTCTGATGGATTTTCCTCTAAATGTGACTTGAATTCTTTTCTTGCATCTTTCAATATACTGTGTTATGTATAATTAGTGTTTTAATTATGATATACTGTCAGATTTTCTTTTATAATCTTGTCTATTAATGTTCTATATGTTCCATGTATCTTCATGGGTATGTCTTCCCTTAGTTTGGGTAAGTTTGTCCTGTAATCTTGTTGAAGATTTTGTCTAGGCCTTTGACTTGGAAATCTTCTCCCTCCACTCTGCCTGTAATCTAAAGGATTGTGTGTGTGTGTGTGTGTGTGTGTGTGTGTGTGTGACAGTGTCCCACATTCCTTCTTTGTTCCTTCCCTATGTCTTAACTTTTTCACATTCCTGAATTATTTGGTCTAGACCTTTCACTTTTTTTCTCAAGTCTTGATATTCTATCTTCTGTTTTATTCTTTCTACTTGAAAGGCATTCCTCAGACATTTTTACTTGAGTGATTAAAATTTTCAATTTCATCCTCATTTCAGCTCAAGTCTCCTTCAATATTTTTTTCTCCTGATTGAATTCAGTCCCACTCCTATTTTTCCTTATCCTTTAAATCAGCCTTATGTTTGTGTTTCTTGCCCATTACTCAGAAGTTGTTTCTCATGAAGTTCTTTCTCTTCAGTTTCATTGAATTGTTTGTGTGTGTGTGTGTGTGTGTGTGTGTGTGTGTGTGTGTGTGTGTGTCTGGGGTGAGAGTTCTTTACATATATTTCTTTTCTGAAATTTATGACTGTTGTTTTAAATTTTATGTGCTGGGGTTATGTAGGTAATTATCATTGGCAAACATTGCAACAGCAGTGGTCAGTTTTGGTGAGAAAATGATGCTTTAATCTCTTTGCTGTTTATATTTTTGCTGTGACCTCTTGGTGCTGTGGGATGGTCTGTATGTCAAATTGCTCTGATTGGTCAATAAATAAAACACTGATTGGTCAGTGGCCAGGCAGGAAGTATAGGCGGGACTAACAGAGAGAAGAATTAAGAGAACAGGAAACCGAGAGAGAGAGAGAGAGAGAGAGAGAGAGAGAGAGAGAGAGAGAGAGACTGAGAGAGACTGAGAGAGACTGCCAGCCGCCGCCATGACAAGCTGCATGTGAAGATGCCAGTAAGACACGAGCCACGTGGCAAGGTATAGACTTATAGAAATGGGTTAATTCAAGGTATAACAACAGTTAGCTAGAAGCCTGCCACGGCCATACAGTTTGTAAGCAATATAAGTCTGTGTGTTCACTTGGTTGGGTCTGAGCTGCAGTGGGACTGGTGGGTTAGAGAGATTTTTCCTGACTGTGAGCCAGGCAGGAAAACTCTAGCTACATCTTGGCATGTGGACTTCTTTGGTGAGTTCTAACTCTGATATGGACAGAGCAGTTTGGGACTAAAAAGAATATCTGAAGGCAGCTTAGTCTCAGAGGCTGTGAATGGTTTTGGTGGAATAAATCAAGTGGACAAAGGGTATTGGGCTGTTTTACAGGATATGCTTCTTGGTGCAAAACTGGCATGTGGGGTTTCTTTGGCTGGATGGAAAACTTGAACGTGGCCATGGAAGGGTCTATTGTTTGGCAGATAGGTAGGGAGGGTCATGACCAAAGGCTAGAGATTATTTGTGGCACAGGCAAGAGAGGTCAGCCTAGCTTGGGAGACTGGATATGGGACCAGGGCTAGATCCCATGGGTATGGGAGATATGTTTGGGGCGGGGGAGAGTCACTGAGATAAACGATAAAAAAAGGAAGTGGGAGTTCTGATTGGATAGAGAATGGATCAAGATTTGGTGTGGGTGGGGTGACTAGGCCAAGGCACTGAGTGTGGTACCAAGGCTAGATCTGGCTGGTTGGGCAGAAGGTTTGGATGCGGAGTTCAGAAAGACTCACTGTGCTAGACCAGGAAAAAGGAGGTGGGAGGGCTGGTTGGGGAGAGATGTTTGATACAGTTTGGAAAGGGTGTGTCGATCTTTCTTTCTTTCTTTCTTTCTTTCTTTCTTTCTTTCTTTCTTTCT
>CABHPQ010143024.1:40545-53177 GCA_902168405.1 Peromyscus aztecus
TCTTTCTTTCTTTCTTTCTTTCTTTCTTTCTTTCTTTCTTTCTTTCTTTCTTTCTTCCTTTCTTTCTTTCTTTCTTCCTTCCTTCCTTCCTTCCTTCCTTCCTTCCTTTCTCTCTCTCTTTCTCTCTCTCTCTCTCTCTCTCTCTCTCTCTCTCTCTCTCTCTCTTTCTTTCTGTCTGTATGTCTGTCTGTCTTTCTTTTTTAAACATAACTTACTGAGTCCAGTACAGGTATATTTTGGGGCTTTCCCCTGAGGCCTGGGAAATCTAACTGTGACCACATCACTAAAGAAAAGTGACTTTCCCTCGTGACTCTCCCTCTTCCACCAGTCACCAAATTCTATTAGCTCTTCAGTTAGTGGTCGGGATTGATTTAAGAATTGTTACTCTGTTAATATCAAAGCTACTGTAACTATAGAAATTAAGCTTTATTGATGTATTGTGTTCCCTTTTTGCACAATGGCATTAGAACATTTTTCCTTCTTTCCTATATTGCAATATAGTTACAGCAGCTTTGATATTAACTTCTGTTTCCCCATGGGTAACAGGTAGTCAGCAGGTGGCTACTGATCACATCACTTTCCTATGCAACCTCCAAGACACTGTCTAAAGGAGATGAAATTCATAGATTCCATGTAAAGGAGTATCAAAGCCTCTATCTACCTGAAAAACGATCCAATATAGTTAAATAGAAACAGTCCATTCCTATCCAGATTCTCTTAATCTCCAAGGAAGTAAACCTTCAAGGTGTCTACTTTGCTCTCATGAAAACTTGCAGAGAAACCTTTTACAGAAGATAGTGCAGTTTTCTGTTTGTTCATTGGCCCCACTAGAATAGTATGATGACAGTGAAAATACCTCTCTTCTTATCTCTGTATGTTCAGATCCTTCACACAAAACTAGATGGTCAGCAAATACTTACTTAGTAAATGAATAGATTAGTGAGTCCGCTAGTACAGGCTCCCCAGAATGCCCCCTAAGAACTATTGTTTAGAATTATTTTTGAAAAATGTTCTAGCATGACAAGAAATACAACAAATAAAGGATTCCCTGTATCTATCACTCACCTTTGCTTTTTTTATGATATGTTGAATCCTTCAGGCAAAGAAGTGATTAGTTAGAACACAATTAACCTGACCCACTTGGATTTCATTAGTTTTTGCATGCACTGTCCTTCTTTTCCTGGTTCATTCTTCTGCATCTGTATCTTTTCAAGTAGATCTATTAAGTTTTATCAGCTGTGTAGATTTCAGTACTCAAGCAATAACTCAACCCTCCTCCCACAAAGGATCTCCTTTTTGGCATCAATCTGAGGTTGAACACTTCTCCTTTATTCTGACCCTTAGAAACTATCATTCGGTCCCCCTAGCTCTGTGATTTTATTATTTAGAAAATTTTATGTAAATGTAACCATGCATAAATTGGATTTTTAATATTAGCAATTTTTTGCTGAATATAGGAATCTTAAAATACACTACATTTGGGATGGAAATTGTGTGTGTGTGTGTGTGTGTGTGTGTGTGTATGTGTGCGCATGTGTGCGTGTGTTCACTTTGCTCATTTTCCTTATCGACAAATACTCTGTTAGACAGATATACTACAGTGTTCTCAGACAGACTTCCAAAACCATTTAATTAAAAGATTCTCTACACAAGTCCTAGTTGTGTATGCTTGTTGTGCCAACTACATGAGTGGTTGGGACAGGCGGATCACAAGCTTAAGGCAAGTATGAATAACTTAAGATCTCTCTAATAAAAAGGTAAAAGAGGAGTTCAAGTTCTCTATAACACTGCCCCCAATTACTACACTAGACAGGGAATGGCTAACTACTTGCCCTGACCTTCTAGCATTCTCAGTCTCAGCATCTTTGGCAGTTCCATGCCAGTAAGGAGAGAACATCTTCAGCATCATGGTCGGAGTTTTAGAAGATTCTGAGTCAGTAATTCTGCTAAATCTTCAACCTTTCCTCTATTTCTATTGAGTACTTGACTCCAGGTGGTTATGGCAACACATTTTCAGATGAAATGAAGATGAAATTAATTTTTTTCTGAACCACAAATAACTTCGTAGTGAGTCTAAGAGCTTGTTCTTTGGGGAAAGATGTTTTTAAAGGAAGATTGGTGATATTTGATACAGCTGTTACAAGAAATGGATTTAACAAATCAATATACACTACAATTTTAAAGATGATTTAGGGTGGAGAAAGATATGGTTGTGGCACATGTAAGAAATACATTGACAGTTTTCCTTACTCTCTAAATGATAGGGCTGGCAATATATATTTTTTAATATAGTGATGATTCAAGCAGATTCTCTTCAATTTTTAACAGAGAATACATCATGCATTTTTTTTTGTAATTTTATTTTGGAGCATCCTGAGTTCAGAGTGATGAATGGGGGAAAATAATAAGTGCCTGACTCGGTGAAAGCAAAAGAACTGCTTGCTCTGTTGGGAGGAGAAAAGGAGAGGCATATCAGCCATTCACTGTGTGGTGAGGGTGTGAAGCTTGCATCCAGAGATGGTAACTGGAAGTTAACGTTTCATTTTCCTGAAACGGCTCCATTTTGTTCTTTGTTATTGAACTCAGATGCCTGTATGAGCTGATAGCACAGTGGAGGAAGGAGGCAACGACAGTGCAGAGCTAGGTGAGGAGGAAGCAGAAGAATTGTCTTTCTTATTATTAGCTTCTTTCAAGAGTTGTTTCTTTCTTTCTTTTTTTTTTTTCTGGGATTGTCAACTCCTTTCATGATCCTCCTGCTGCTGAACAAGGGGAAGAATCACCGTCTTGCAGTCTCCTTCATGGAAACAATTCTCTTACGTAGAAAACTCCAAAAGGAATTCTAGGTCATGCTTGTAAGTGAACAGTCTTGGCCTGTTCTCAATTTCCCCGAGTCCCAGACACAGCTGGAAATTGTTAAGAAGCCTTTTTATTAGTTTCTGTTTTTACTATTTTGGTTTCCATTCTATGAGTCATTTTTTGCTTCAGGGAAAAGTGAAGGAGGAAGGGAATAATAGCAGAGTGCAGGAAATAGAACAATGTTTGTCTCTGTTGGATCTTCCAGTCACTTTGTACATTGGGGCCAGTCTTTGTTTCCTAACAGCAAAGAGTTTTTAAAATTAGAAAAAAAAATGAAAACATCCCTGTGATGATACCTGGACTTAACTAGGAGTAGCCCTAGAATACTAGGACTTTACTGACACTGACTTCAAGATCTTTAAAGGAGAATTTTTTAGATCACAGTTTTAAGTCACAGAAGCTAGCTATGTTTTCTGCACACCTGTGAAATAGTGTCCGTGCAATGATAGAGTACACAGAAACAAAGCCAGGGGATTTTGAAAACCTTCGTATATGCTGTGAATGAAAACTTGTAGAAACAACTGACAGTTGAAGACAGACAAGCCTTGCCTTTGTTGGCGTCCTTATTTATGAGCAAGTGATTCTTGGAGAATTCTAGTTTGATCCAGAACACTACTATGTCACCTTTTCTGTAAGGCTGTTGTAGAGATAGAATGTGTGTGGGACATAGTTGAAAGAAGCTCAGCCAAATATAATTTATGATTATGCATGTTGAAATATAGCATAGACTAAAAATTTTTTCTACCCAATTACCTTCCATTTACCAAAAAAAAAAAAAATCAAACTTAAGGACATGTATTTACCAAGACAGAAAGCTAGAATTAGACATCTGATTCCCAAGCTAGTATATGTAGAAGACATTTGTGCTTATATAATTTGTCTGTATCCTTGTAAATATTTATAGAACCTGGATCCACAGTATTTATGACAAATAGTTTTAAATAAATTTGGAATAAATCTAGTATTACAAAAACCACAAACGCAGGTGAAGGATCAGCAAGTCATACTACCTAAGATAAAAATAAAGCATATTCTGTTAGACACAAATTAAACGTTATTCAGTTATGAGGATGCAATCTGAGTTCACTTATTTTTATCATGCCTAGCCTGAATCTGACTTGCTGCTCCATAGATTTCTATTCAGACTGTTATGTAACATTCCCACCTTCTGCTGTTATTCAGTAGATGACACTATAAGTCCTTCAAACACTGTTAATCTTACAAGGAAGCTCAGTTCGGTAGGACTTGGGGCAATGATTAAAGCTCAATTTAATGTATACATGTTGGTAGAAAGACAAGATGTAGGAGAGGATGGAAAGATGATTAGTCAACTTCCTATGTATCTTCCTAAAACTGCCCCAGAATGATGAGTCTGACTGTTTCCATTGGGTGATGGAGGACTTTGTCCTCTTCAGTGAGAGAGTAGAAGAACAAAGGTGAGCACAAAGTATGCATAGGTTGAAAAAAAACAGAAACACTCATCCTTAAGGATTGTAAGTTTGATTGACTTTTGAAGCAACACCAATGACAGGATACATAAACAAGCTCCTGTACCCTCTAATTTTTTTTCTTTAGAAATCTAGTTGCCTTTAATCAAGTTAAACATATACCTAATGATATGATACAGCCATGTCCCTTCCAGGTGTTCTCCAAAAGAAATAGAAATACTTACACATCAGAAGCAAAGTTTTACTCATATGGTTACAAAATGAAAACCACCCCAGATTTCTTTCAAAAATGAATGGATAAACGGTCATTTGATTTTGAACTCAGCAATAGGGATGACGTCACTTGGTTTCCACATGATTCTGGAGGAAAGACAGCTGCATTTATGGTGAATAAAGAAAGTGAGACAGAAGAAAACACGCTGTATGATCCCACTCATGAGCTCTAGAGGAGGACATCTAGAGTGACTGAATGAATATTAGTGGCTTTCAAGCACTAGGGTGAGAGATTAAGAAAGGGAACTGGCTGTACAGAAGATTGGTGTGGGCAGGGGTGTCTATATCATAAAGACATTAGCATACTCTACATGTGTTTAAAGAAACTGAAATGTATACTTGAAGCGAGTCAAGTTTGGTGTGTAAACTTTACCTTAATAAAGCTGGCTATATCAAGACAGAACATACTACAAAGAGAACCTGACAAAAATGTCCTATGATAGAATCTCAACATTTGCACTTTAGATGAGGGTTTCCGTGGAGCTGTATCAGATTCCTTCAGTTTACTCCACGGTTTCAGCAATCATCTGCATTGAAAAGCTATTTAATCAATTGCTTCCTAATAAAATGGTTGTTGGGGCTAGAGAAATAACTCAGTGGTTAAGAACACTTGTTACTCTTACATTGGCCCTAGATCTGGTTCCCAGCACCCACATCAGGCAGAGAAACTATAATTCTAGTTCCAAGGGATCTGACACCCTCTTCTGGCTTCCACAGGCACCTGTGAATACATTATGCACTTGCATGAACTCAGGCAAACACACACACACACACACACACACACACACACACACACACACAAAGTGAATCTTTTCTCTTTTTAAAAAGGAGAATGATTCTTGCTTTTCATTTGAATGTATTAACATCTATTGATTTTGTTAATGATCAACTAACCTTGCCTTTTTAAGATTAACTTCACTTAATCATGACATTTTATCAATTTCACATATTGCTAGGTTTAATATGTTAAAATTAGAAGAATTTTCTATGTGCACGAACATTATTTATCTGTAGTTTTTGTGGTTTTGTTCTTTGAGTAATGTGTAGGGCAGTGTTCCGGCCTTTTTTTTTTCATAAGAGCTTGCATATGAGTAATATGATTTTTCCTTAGATGTTTAATAGAATTCTGCACAGAAGCTTATAATTTTTTATAATAAGTTTTTTATGGTGGTGGTGGTGCACACCATTTTTTTTTTACTTTATTCAATCATTTTTATTATTTTTTTTCATTCATTTTACATACCAATCAAAGATCCCCCTCTTCTCTCCTCCTGCCCCCCCAGCCTTCCCCTCTCAACCCACCCCCTCTGCCCCCCACAAGAAGGCAAGGCCTCCCATGGGGAGGCACATCCAATAGAAGCAAGTCCAAGCCCTTTTTCCCTGCCTCAAGGGTGTATGAGCTCATACACCAGGGATGGATTCTGATCCTACCACCAGGGAGCCCCCAAAGCAGATCAAGCTACACAATTGTCTCGCCATGCAGAGGGCCTAGTCTAGTCCCATGCAGGCTCCACAGCCATTGATCCAACTTTCTTGAGTTCCCACTAGTTTGGTTTTGTTGTCTCTGCAGGTTTCCCCATCATGATCTTGATGCACTTGCTCATAGAATCCCTCTTCTCTCTCTTTGACTGGACTTCTGGAGCTCTGCTTGGTGTTTGGCTGTGTATCTCTGCATCTGCTTCCATCAGTCAGTCATTGGAGAAAATCTCTGTGATGACAGTTACAGTATTCACTGGTCTGATCATTTGGGTCACCCAGTTCAATTCAAGCACCCTCTCCACTATTTCTAGTAGCCCAAGCTGGGATCATCCTTGGGGATTCCTGGCAACTTCCCTAGCACCTATCCCCATGATATCTTCCTCTATCATGATATCTCTTTCATTGCTTTCCCACTCCATCCCTGTTCCAGCTCAACCATCACATTCCCTTATGTTCTCATTCCCTATCTCTTACCTTCTTCCATTGCCCACCCCTCATCCCCAGTTTGTTCATGGAGATCTTGTCTATTTCTCCTTCCCAGGGTGATCCATGTGTCCTTCTTTGGGTCTTCCTTGCTAGATAGCTTCTCTGGAGTTGTGGTTTGTTATCTGGTTATCCTTTGCTTTACATCTAGTATCTACTTATGAGTGGGTACATTCCTTGTTTGTCCTTCTGAGTCTGGGTTACCTCACTCAGGATAATATTTTCTAGTTCCATCCATTTGCCTGCAAATTTCATGATGTCATTGTTTTTCTCTGCTGAATAGTACTCCATTATGTATATGTATTAAAGAAACAATACATGATAAGTGAGTCCTGGTGAAGGAATTAAAAAATTATCTTTAATAATGAGATCATAGCCACTATACAGGATAAAAAATGGAATGGAAATAAAAATTAATTTGATACTTAAAAAAGTTGGTCAATGTAGAAGGAACTAGAAATTCTATGAAGAAATATTTACCCTTTGTGCCAATCCTTTGCAATACTCAGTTAAGTTCATTGAAAGAATGGAGACATGTACCACTGAGTTGCATTTTAATATTTGACTTGAACTTCATTAAGACGATTCAGTTTTAGCAATTTAAGTATCTCAGGAAAACTGCAAAAGTTCCAGTAGTTAAATTATGTATATAATTATATTGTTGTTAAATTATGTGCATATGTTAATGGTTTGTAAATACAACATAACCTGATTACATTAAACAAGCCATTATAGGCTTTTCTTTGACACTGACAGAATTTGTCTGTATCTGGAAGAATGACAAAAATCAATATGCTGAAAATCCTATGAGAAAAACAATTAGAATTTGTGAGGATAAATTTGTATTTGTCTCATGTCTAATATCCTTCTGAAGTCCATGAGTCACCTGAGATCTGTTCCCTTCTTTCAGAACACTTCTGAGAGCACACCATGGATCGCAAAGCTTGTCTGTCTTCTACAACCATCAAAGCCCCTATAAAATGCTTGTGGATCTCTAAGTCTTTTCCTTGGTTATCTCTATGATTATCCACCTGTTTTCTTTACTAAACTTACTTGATTGTGGCATACCTTTTTCAAAGTCTTCTGTCTGTATAACCTGTGTATGGTTTCATGGTTGACACCTATATAATTATCTCCTTTGTATAGCACAATGCTTCACATATCATAGCTGCTTGACAATATCTGAAGAATCTATCTTGGCTATTAGGCCTCTACTACTGAGTCCTCTACCTATTGTGCTGTTCAGCTTTGTACTCTTAAAGGAAGGATGTTATTGTTTTTTCCTTATTTGTCAAGTGGTCAATATGAAAGTTGATTACTACAAATATTGCTTGAAGTCGCATAATTGACTAGTGAGTATGAAGGAGACTTTTTTTTCTGACTTCAAACAACAAGGGAGAATAGGACCCTTGTAATATTTATCTATGGCCTGAGCAATAAAAATCTCTACATGTCTGTCTTATAAGGACATTTGGATATTTTCTTTTCTACCTTCTTCTGTCATGTCACTCCATGGCCCATTCCTTTCCTGCAACATAAAAACAAGCATATGAAAAAAAACAGTTGAAGTCTTGGCAAAACTCTTTTGGAAACTATTATAGGCTTTACAATGCCCTTAGAATGCATTTTCTTTTTCTGGATGAGTTTGCCCTTTCTTCAATTCAGAAAATGATTTTCACATCATTTCTTCTCAGAATAAAACTGAAGATTATTTCTTCCATGCACTGTTCAGCCTTCCCTGTAGAATTTGTTCTTTGATGGTTCTATCAATGAAGTTAATGGAAGATATGGCAAATGGCACCATGTATCATCTCTTTCCCCAATCATGTCCCTTTTTGTAAACACAAGTGGACAAAAGGAAGATAGCTGCTTTATTTTGCACACAGATGTGGATTCTGATGTTAAATGATACTATTTTCTTGGAAGAGTCAAAGTAAATTGTTTTATCTATTGTAACAACTGGTTTTATTGTTTGAATATGAACTTTCCCACAGGCTCTTGGTTTGAATGATTGCAACCCCAGATCATGGCGCTAATTTCGGAAACTTTGGAAGCTTAGAGGAGGCCCAGATTGAGAAAGTGTTATTGAAAGTGTGACTTAGAAGGTTATATCTGGTTGCCACTTAGTTCCTTGTTCAATTCATTTTTGTTTTTCATGTGAGTAAGAGACCCCTTTCTTTAAAGGTTCCTAGAATGATTTTGTTTTACCTCATTATGGGTCTGATCTTAAAATCTTCAGTGGGAGAAAGAGGATTTGACACCTCAATTGTCCTGTACACATACATTTCAAATTAACAAGAGCAAATGAATGTCTAACTGGTCTTTGGCTGTACTTGTATTCTGATAGCTTGCTTACAAGGCTGGAAGAATAAATTTAGAGGTGAGAAAATTATATACATATGTAGGTGTTCTAAAACATTTGAGTAGCTGTATAATTTTCAATCATCATTGTAGGCATGTAAAATAACTCAAAGTGTTTTAAGTATTGTAAGGTGTGGACTATGTATTGAAGAAGGACTTTGAAAATTTTTCCAAAATGTTCTGTTCCATTACTTTTCTGAATTCTTGAAAGCTTATGTGATTTCTGCCTTTCAGGGCATCTTGCCACCTCTTGAAGGTCAGGCTGACAGAATGGGCAAACTCATTATTTTATTCCTGATTTTCCAAGAGGAATCTGTAGTGTGTGATTAGCTGCCTCACGTTAATAATGGAGAACAGACCATCTACAATTCTGATTATTAACCTGTCTTAGAAAAGTGAGGGTTTCATTGAACAAGTATTGAACTAATTTAAAATTTACTAGAATTTCATTATTTTCTTGTTATGGGATAAATTAAGGGACCTTTGAATTTGAAATCAGCATAGGTCCTTAACACAGGGTAAAATAGAAAAAATCCAATTATAATATAGTTTAAAAAATCATAAATAATTAACTAGATATTATTTACTTGACATTCTGTCAACTAACTTACATTGCACATTTTCTTCAAAAACATTCAAACAGATACCCATTGGCATATATTGATTGCAATAGAGTATGAAGAATAATACTTTTACAATGTGACCAGTATAAATCCAAATGCAGGCATTTCCTTTGACTTTCACTTTACCTCATTTATCCTCAGTTTCGTTTGTTTCTTTTAACTGATGTATTTTCCACAAGTACATGAATTATGAAGCCTGTAGTATACTCCCTGGAATAAAGTAAGAACTGTCCTAGTGTTTACTCATACTTATTGGGAAATGATTCTGGACTCGAGTCAAATATATTTTCAATTTAGAGAAAGAGAAGAAAATGATAGGAATGTTTGTAAAGAGATCATTCAAGTTACAAGGCTTCAGAAACCATTTTCCATAATCGAATCACTTGCCATTTATTTGTTGGCCAAGTGCCTTTTACTCCCATCAATGGCCACCACTATTTAGTTTAAAATTATTCAGGAATATTTAGAAGGTAGTCAATTCTACCATATTACTGGATTGTTTTATGTAATAAATGTTGAGAAGAGGGTGGGTCTACAATTCAAACATGCATCATCTCCAATGCATACCTTCCTGACTTACGATATAACTTCCATTTTATTTCATAAAATATGAACTTATCCTTACATGATCATATGTAACTTGCTAATTACTAATTATGAGCAGTCCTTTGTCCTTAAAAATACTACATTTTAATTCATTCTCAGAAACTGTACTACTGAGGAGAAAATATTTACAAGAAAACTATAATAGCTGAATCAAAATATTGACTCTCAATTGCTATTGCTCTGTAAGTTTTCAGTTAGAACTAATGTTATCTCATCATAAGAATCAGTATTTCGCCGGGCGTTGGTGGCGCACGCCTTTAATCCCAGCACTCGGGAGGCAGAGGCAGGCGGATCTCTGTGAGTTCGAGGCCAGCATGGGCTACCAAGTGAGCTCCAGGAAAGGCGCAAAGCTACACAGAGAAACCCTGTCTCAAAAAACCAAAAAAAAAAATGAATCAGTATTTCTGCATTTAATAATTAACACCATGCTAAATATTAACAGCACTGAAAGCATCTCAGGGGAATGTCCTTCTGTCCACCTGAACATTCAATGACTGTTGAGTTTTGAGGTGCTTTCACTTTCTAGAGGTTGTATGGAGATGTTGGCTTATGTAAATATATTTTATTTCCTTAGGAAGATATCCTTCTCCCTTTGTTTTCCCCAAATCTGATTGTTGTCTTTCATAAATTACAGAGTAATAAACATAGTATAAGTAACTAAAAAAGAAAGGAGAAAAGAAAAAATTATCACACTAATAATAATAACACTTAGTGTCTACTGTGTGCTACACACTAGATTAAAATTGTGTCAAATAACTCATTTGATTTTTCACTAGTACTGCATGCGGTAGATATTCTAGTTTCATTTTATTCCCAGTGATGGAACTGAGTAGCAGATGTTTTAAATGAGGAAGGACTCAAAAATATCATTTCAATGTTATACATATATGTGTAATATAGTGAAATCCACAGAGTAGGCCCTATTACAGGAATCTGTTTAGCATCTTGTTATGGGACATGCTTCCACCCACTTCCTGGGTTCTGAATGTTCTTTACATCTTTATATAAAAAAAATAGTAGTACTAAGTGCAAGTCTACACTCACCTGCTAGAGAGGGACAATTCTTCCCATTCCATAGAGCATATCATACTGAAGTATGATGTAATAAATGATAAGTGGGGTTATAGTTTCTTAATAAACTGCATTTATATACATAAGATGTTTTTTCTTTGAAAATGGAAAAATATATTGAAATTCATCTAAGAAGTCTGAAATTTACACATAATAACATGGTTGCTAAAATTAAAATAATCATTTATTTTAAGATAATATTTGCCTGGAAAGAATGGATTTGGTACAGACGGAAACTTGCAGAAAAAAAATTGTGTTTATAATACTGAAAAAATGTTAACTGTGTCTCTAAAATGACATAATTTAAATTAATAGAGTAGCATCAAATGTCAATATATTTGTATTTTTACAAAAAAATATGCTTCTTTTCTCAAAATATGTAAATGGAATAAACTGATAACACAGAATACTTGTAAATTATTTCTCTGTGAGATTTTAAATGAAGTGAATATTATTTACATAATTTCTTTATATGCGCTCTACCATGCTTACTAAAAATCAATCAATGGCTAATTGGTCTTAGTGACTGGATGTGACTCTGTATAAAACTCAGAACTTCTGATTCAAAACAATTATTCTGAAAAGCAGGAGCAAAAACTTTGTTTTAATAATTTTTGCTCCTTGAAAGGAATGAAAATGTTCACATTCCTGGATGGGAGGATTTAGCAGCATTTGTTATTTTCTTTCAATTTTTAGAAGTAAAATATTTCATTGAGTTTTTTTTAATTTTATAATTAATTTAATTTTACATATCAGCCATGAATTCCCCTGTCCTCCCTCCTCCTATCTCCCCTGCCCTCCCCCCAATCCATCCCCCATACCTACCTCCTCCAAGGCAAGGACTCCCCTGGGGACTCAACTCAGCCTGGTAGATTCAGTTGAGGCAGGTCCAGTCCCCTCCTCCCTTCACCTAGGCTGAGCAAAGTGTTCCAGCATAGGCCCTAGGTTCCAAAAAGCTAGCTCATGCACTAAGGACAGGTCTGCGTCCTACCTCCTGGGGGCCTCCTAAATAGTTCAAGCTAATCAACTGTCTCACTTATCCAGAGGGCCTGATCCAGTTCCATGGGGACTCCTCAGCTATTGGTTCATAGTTCATGTGTTTCCACTAGTTTGGCTATTTGTCCCTGTGCTTTTTCCAGTCATTGAGATTTTGTTGGAACATCCGGGCAAGAGGGAAGGGCATGTGATAGCAGGATACTGGTAAGTGCGTTAGGAGGAAAGAGGATCAAAGACACTTCTGCATCTCCCGTAGAGGAGAAACTACTCTTTCCATTTCAGAGTGAATTCTGAACAGGCTGTGTGCTGTGTATCACTTATGTAATATTCCACATGGTTATGACTAGATCTAGGATGTCTGCCCAAGGCAAGTGCTAAAGAGTTAAGCTCTACTGGGAGGTGTTACAGGTTTTGTGGCAAGATGTGAAGGGTATTA
>CABHPQ010143025.1:0-11021 GCA_902168405.1 Peromyscus aztecus
GGAGAGAGAAGAGGGAAGGAAGAGGGCTCAATGAGATTTGTCCACACAGCTGGGCAGTGGTGCACACACCCTTAGGATCTCTGTGAGTTCGAGGCTAGCCTGGTCTACAGAGCAAGTTCCAGGACAGCTATAGCTACACACAGAGACCCTGTCTTGAAAAACAAAAAAAGAAAAAATTGTCCACACATTTTTTTGTATAGAATATGAAGGAGAGGGAGGGGACATGGCTGACAGTTTGTACCCAAAGGACAAGGTCACATATGTGTGTGTGAGGGACTCTGAAACATCTGTTGGTTTTACAAGGATTGGAATGGAAGAGAGTGCTCTGTGATAGAGTAGAAGGTTGGAGACGTCAGCAGATCAAAAATCACAGGAGATGTATGGCCTGTAAGGAGGCCAGAATCCTTGGGGCTCGGGATGGGGCTGCAGAGCCCATTGTAGATGCCCTGTAACTGCTTGAGGAATTAATGGAGAGACACACTCTGGCCACCAGAGGAAGAGGAGCCTGTGAGACAGCTAAAGGAATGACCAGAGAGGCAGAAGAGACAGAAGTACCTAGAGGTTAGTGGGAGGAAGAGGGAGGGAGTCAGGGGATAAGACAGGACCGAGTCTGGGTGTAACGGTTGCGGCATCACTTGTGAAATCCCCGAAGCTGGAGGGGCAGGGTGTGCTGGGCGGCACACTCCTTTAATCCCAACAGAGGCAGGCGGATCTCTGTGTTCAAGGTGAGCCTGGTCTACAGATGAAGTTCCAGGACAGCCGGGGCTTCTTAGACCCTCTCCTAGAAGAAGAAGAGAAGGGAGAAGAAGCAGAAAGGGGGGCAGGGAGAGCAGCAGCACGAGGAAGTCTGAATAGAATGAGAGAGGAGGGGCATGAGCGCAGGGAAGAAAAGTGTGAACCGAGGGTCGGAGGTAGGGCCGGAAATACTCACTGCTGCAGCATACGGAAGAGTGGGGGCCCTGAGACCCAAGAGTAGCATCAGCTAAGAGTGGACAAATTGTCCTAGCTTGGGAGAGGTTGCCATGGCTAGCAAAGGAGTTCATTTTGAAGATAATGGCTTAGGAGACTGAAGAAATTTATACTTGGAAGCCTCTGGAATATTCCTAGATCAGTGTCAGAAAAAGGGAGTGAACTTACTCTTTTGCCCTGTTCTGCAATGAAAAGATATGTCAAGAGGACCTTCGGACTTCCTGTCCTCTAGAGCTGTGAGGAAATAACTTCTGTTCTTTATAATTCAGCATGAATAGACTGAGATAGAGAACACAGTTGTCTGTGCCCCCCCCCCCCCCCAAACACACACATCACAAAACAGGATTTCTCTAAGTATCCCTAGCTGTCCTGGAACTTGCTCTGGCCTTGAATTCAGAGATCTACCTGTCTCTGCCTCCCAAGTGCTGGGATTGAAGACATGTGCCACCATGCCGGATGGAGAATGCAGTTGTATTCTTTGTGTAGGCCTGAGTGTGTATGCACCATGTGCCTGTAGGTAGCCCAAGGTCAGAAGAAAGCCTCAGGTCTCCTGGAACTCTAGTTACAGAAGACTGCAAGCCATCATGTAGGTGCTGGGAATCAAATCCAGACCCCGGCAAGAGCAGTGAATGCGGAACTGCTGAACGTGTTCCCAGCTCTGGCGGCAGTTCTCTCTACAGCCATGTCATCACCCCGTCGGGCAGCGTCCCACTTTCCGTCCGTAGTCTGTGACCCTGCTGAAGTGAAAGGCATGGGGAGGTGTGAAACTCAGTGTCAGGGGTCACAGGAAGCTTACTGTCTCGTCTGCTCATGTCAGAGGTTCGGGAAGACTTGGGCAGGTCCAGGCAGTCTGGAGGGACCCCAGACAAGAAGGAGAGCTGAGTTCAAAGCAGGATTCCCGAGCTCATAGCAACTGATGAATAGGAACTTATGTCTCCCTCTGGCCCAACCTGTACCTTTCTGCCCATAAGCTTTCTACAATCTGATTCTCATCCCTATGTTCTTAGTCCAGTGAAATCCTATGGTTCTCACAACTTGTGACTCCTGCACCTACCGTGACTTCATCACGTGGTCAGTCTCTGTGAAGTCATGGGCTCCCCTACATCCTTCACCACCTTCAAACAGGCTTGGGCCACTCTCCACCCATTCCTTCCTCTTCCTCCAAACATCAGCCCTCAGCCCCCGCTGGTGCTTTGTGTGTGTGTGTGTGTGTGTGTGTGTGTGTGTGTGTGTGTGTGTGTTCTCCTAGCCCTGCAGAGCCATCCTCCTTAGTGGCATTTGCTGCTGCTTTCTTGTTTTTGTTTTTTTAACTTTTATTTTTGTATGTATGAGTGTTTTGCTTGCATGTACTTCTGTGCACCACGCATATGTAGTGCCCACAGATACCAGAATAGGGTGTCAGATCCCCTGGAACTGGAGTTACAGACAGTTGTGAACTGCCATGTGGGTGCTGGGAATTGAACCCTGGTTCTCTGGAAGAGCAGCCAGTGCTCTTAACTGCTGAGCCGTCTCTCCGGTCCTCCCTTGTTTTTCAAAGTCTGATATGCCCCATACCAAGTATTTGCATCTGAGCAGAATGAAATGCTGGAATGGTGAACTCTGGGTGACTGTTGGGAAGGGTCAACCAACAGGAATGAAGCTGGAGGAAAAGGAGAAAAGTTTGAGAAGAAGGAGCTGGTAGGAGCTGAAGTTCAAGATGGAATAGATTGGTCACCAATGGCCTCCGCAGTCTCTAGAAGGGACGGTCTCATAAACTGAAGGCAGGAAATGGGAGAAATGGCAGTCTTAGCCCAGTGCTGGCCACCTGGCAGGCCTTGCTGGGGTGGAAGAGATGCTAGTGAGCAGGACTAAAAGGAACTAGAGTGAGACAGTGATGGAGAGATGAGCCTCCAGCTGGGGCAGAGACTGGGGTAGCGGAGGACGCGAAGTGAGGCAGGTGATGAGTCAGCATAAGCTTTGCCCTGTGATCATAAGAAAAGGATGGGGTTAGAGAAACGGCCCAGCTGTGAAAAGCACTGGCTACGCTCGCAGAAGACACAGATTCCTTCCCTAGCCCCCACATGGTAACTCACAACTGTCTGTAACCCCAGTCCCAGGGAATCAAACACCCTCTTCTGGCCTCCAGGGGCACCCAAGCACACACATGGTGCACAGAGGGCCATACATGCAGGCAAGGCAAACACTGACGCGGTAGACAAAAGGATAAAACTGGTGCTTGCTTCGCGGCCCCCCGTCAACGCCATGGCGTCAGTGGTGCAGTTCCTACATGTGCCCAGTCTCTCTCTTGCAAACGCATCCAAGATGATACTGGCAGAATTCAGCCACCCCTCTCTGTGTAGGTTAGAAAGCCAGCTCCTCCTGGCCTTACCTGGCACAGCCTGCATGACTTTGTTTTGGCCCAGCAGCCCCTTCTT
Source organism: Peromyscus aztecus (assembly GCA_902168405.1). Taxonomy (NCBI): domain Eukaryota; kingdom Metazoa; phylum Chordata; class Mammalia; order Rodentia; family Cricetidae; genus Peromyscus; species Peromyscus aztecus. The sequence continues at coordinate 3,384 of CABHPQ010143025.1, forward strand.
TCTGGACACGAACTCGCAAGCAGGTGAACTGATAGGAAGTAGAGAACAACAAGGATCTTATCCACCTAGTAATCGGATTGATCCTACTAAGCCATTAGCTGTGGAACTTCAGAGGTCCCTGGCTTTCCGCCTATGCCCACCACAACCACCACCATCACCACCACGGCTGCTACTGTTTTCTCCACATTTCAGACTGAGGAAATGTTGAGAGGTTACCAAGGGCCTGAGGTCATGTGGCTTTCATAAGGAGAACTAGGATTTGAGCCCAGGTAGTATGGTTCTCAGGCCTGTGCTCCCGGGAAAGTTATTTAAAACTTCAGTTGGAGGGGTTGGGGATGCATCTTGGCGGGTTAGAGTGCTTACGTTGCATACATGAAATCTGGGATTCAATCCTCAGCACTGCATATAAAAACTGGGCATCATAGCCAGGCTTAGTAACACATGCCTTTACTCCCCACACTAGGGAAGCAGAGGCAAGTGGATTTCTGAGTTCGAGGCCAGCCTGGTCTACAGAGAGAGTTCCAGGACAGCCGGCCAGGGCTACACATAGAAACCCTGTCTTGAAAAACAAACAAACAAACAAACAAAAAGTTATGTGTTTCCTCTATTAACCTACAGAAGGCTGTGTGTGTTAAATAAGTGACAGAAAAATCTCACGGAAGGAGTTGGGGCTGCTGTTGTTCTGAGTGCTGGGTTGTTCTGAGGGCTGCTGTTGTTCTGAGTGCTGGGTTGTTCTGAGTGTTGTTCTGAGGGCTGGATTGGCTAGATGCACTCTCTGAAAGCTCTTCAGAAAAACCTGGAATCACCTTGCCAAGCCCTGAGACCAGTTTATTCAGCTTAAATCCGGTTGCTTTAGCAATGGAGCCCCACCCTCCAGCTCACACACCATTTCCCTAACCCATCAGAGATCATACCTGGGTGGGCCAGGGATTGTAGGGGGGCAGGTTGTCATCCGGCAGGTGATAGAGGGTAGCCACGCACAGGAGTTAATCCCAGCAGATTATAACCACACTGAACCCTTTCAATGGGAGCAGTTTTTTTTTTTTTTTTTTTTTGGTTTTTCGAGACAGGGTTTCTCTGTGCAGCTTTGCGCCTTTCCTGGAACTCGCTTGGGAGACCAGGCTGGCCTCGAACTCACAGAGATCCACCTGGCTCTGCCTCCCGAGTGCTGGGATTAAAGGCGTGCGCCACCACCGCCCGGCCTGGGAGCAGTTTTGAGAGAGAGAGCGCGCAGAGACAACTCAACATTTTCCATGCTCTAGACCCCGACCAGCCTTCAGTCTGGCGTAGAACGGAAGATCCTCCATCTGGGCAGGACTCCCAGTGTGTCCCGCTCTCTTCCATCCAGCTCTGCTGCCCATCTCACACACATCTGGTTATCCTGTTTTACCCTCAGCCCTGCTTCAGGGCTCCTGCACTATGCTTCTACCTGACTCAGTCAGCAATCTCAGCTCCGTGGCCACCTTTCCACTGATCATCTTGGAGCCTGGTCCTTGCACAAATGACCATAGACTTCACAGAGGCATGCAGGGATCCACCTCTACCTCCTGTGTGCTCGGATTACAAGTGTGTGCTACCACACTGCCTTATATGCTGCGCTGATCCAACTTGGCTAGGCAAGCGTTCTAACAACGGAGCCACGCCCCTGGCCTTCATCGTGACACTTTTACACATGCATGTAATGTATTTTGATCATATTCACCCTCCATTACCCTGTGTTACCCACTTTTGCCCTCCAGTGGGTTGTTTGTTTGTTTGTTTATTTTAATATTTGAAAGCTGGGCATGGTGGCACATTCCTTTAATCCCAGCATTGGGGAGGCAGAGGTAGGTAGATCCCTGAGTTCTGAGTTTGAAACCAGCCTAGTCTACATAGAGGCTACATAGTAAAACCCTGATTCAAAAAAACAAAAACAGGCTGAGAGATGGCTCAGAGGTTAAGAGCCCTGGCTGCTCTATAAGAAGTTCAACTCCCAGAAACCACATGGTGGCTCACAACCATCTATAATGAGATCTGGTGCCCTCTTCTGGTGTGTGTGCAGGCATACACTCAGGCAGAACACTGTATACATAATAAATAAATAAATAAATAAATAAATAAATAAATAAATAAATAAATAAACAAACAAACAAATAAATAAATAAATCTTCAAACAACAAAAAGCAAAGCCAGGCGGTGGTGGCTCTCGCCTTTAATCCCAGCACTCAGGAGGTAGAGGCAAGTGCATCTCTGTGAGTTCGAGGGCAGCATGGTCTACAGAGCAAATTTATTTATTTTCAGGGTTTAGTGTGTGCACCATACCATAGCACATCTGTGGAAATCAGAGAATAACTTGAGGTTTTCTTGTTCCACTATGTGTTATTCTGGGGGTGGAACTTGGCTTGCCTGGCTGAGCCATCTCACTTGTTTTCCGGCAAGATTTTAATACCTGTCATAATTTATACAGAATTTGATAAGAGGGCCACTACTCTTGGGAAGGCCTTGGGAACTGTGATGCCAGCAGCCCAGAACCCCAGGGCTCTATCCAGACTGTCAGCCCTTGGGTAGGACAGTGTCCTAGGGCTCCAAATTGAACTTTTTGGAATAAACTGCTCTGGTTTGAAATCTTGGATATGTTAGAAAGCCATCTGTTGATTCCAGGAGAGAGGAACCAGGAGGGAGAATGAGTGATTGAGCCCATCGGGGTTATTTACATCTCTATTATTTGTTTACATCTCAGTGACTGATCCCTCACACCAGCTCCAGTAGGTAACAGCCTGCTCCAGGTTTAGACTCCCAGCCTTAGGTGTGACACGCATAGTCATGCTGGCTGTGGGGAACTGGGCAGAGCAGTCGTACAGCATTTAGTATTTGTTTTCTATCTATGTTTCTAGGGTCCTTGGTTTTCGTTTTGTTTTGTGTTTGGCTGTTTTGAGGCAAGGTCTTTGTAGCCCCTGGCTGGCCTGGAACTCACTATGTAGACCAGGGTAGGTTCACAGGGACCCGGGCCCATCTCTGCCTTTCCAATGCTGGAATTAAAGGCCTGGGCTACGAAACCCAGCTCCAAAAAGGTTCTTTTTAAAAATTTAACCCGTCAGGAGAAAGCTTCATAGTAGTCAGAAGAAACCCCTTGGGTTGGTCTGTACTCTAGCTCCTCCTTCTGACCCATTCATGTTAGTGTTTCTATTCTGCAGTGGGCCTTGAGGCTGCCACACCCGTGAGGGAGGGGCTTCCACAAGAGGATCAGGTAGCTGAGGGGCTAGTGCTTGCCTAGCTTATTTGAAGTCCTTGCCTAGCATGTCGAGGGTTTATCTCAGCACCGTAAAAGATAAATAAATGAATAATAATTTTAGGATAGTTTCGTTTGTTTGTTGATTGTGTATGAGCACACACTGGCCCAAGTGTGGAGGTCCGAGGACAACCTGTGGGAAGAGTGGGTTCTCACCTTCCACGGTGTGGGTCCTGGATCATCGGGCTTGACAATAAGCACCGTTAGCTGAGCCATCTTGCCAACCTTGTGGACTTTTTTGGTTCCTCTTGGCTGGCCTGGAACTCACTATATTTCCCACAGACCAGTCTGTGGGAAAAGTCACATGATGGAGACCAGCCTCTGCTTTAGAGTTATCTGCTCTTTTGAGGCAGCAGCTATCTAACCAGGGCTGCCCTTGGTCTTGGCATCATCTAGCGTCAGCCTCCTGAGTGGTGAGATGATGGGTAGACGCCACCACATCTGGCTTTTCCTTGTATTTGAACTTAGCATTTCCCTCTGTCCCGTCACTCCGTTCTGGGACCACATCACACTTGTCTGCATGATTGTTGTTCGTTTCTTGTTTGTTTGTATTTGTTTTATTCTTTGGCTCCTTCTGTTTGTCACAGTTTCTCAGACTTGGGATTTGTTGTCCCCACCCCACGTTTGTTGGTGGTGAGAAAGGTCTTTATGTAGACCATGCTGACCTTGAACTCTGCACCTCCCAAGCACTACACTTAAAAGCACCTACCTGGGGGTTGGGGATTTAGCTCAGTGGTAGAGTGCCAAGGCCCTGGGTTCGATCTTCAGCTCCAAAAAAAAAAAAAAAAAAAAAAGATTTCTGTTAAAAGCACCTACTCTACCGTCACACCTGACTGACTCAGTTTGGATGACCTTGACAGCTCTAATTCTTTTCATAATTGGACAAGGTTCTTGGAGTTTGGGGAGGAAGTTCTTTGTTTGTTTATTTGTGGTGAGACAGGGTTTCTCTGTGTAGTCCAGGCTGTCTTAGAACTTGCTCTGTAGACCAGGCTGGCCTCAAACTGAGATCCACCTGGCTCTGCCTCTGAGTGTTGGGACTAAAGGCGTGCGCCACCACAGACTGTCAAGGGAGGGAGATTCTAACACAGGTCAAGTGCTTTGATTAACTTTAAATAAGTCAGGTTATTTACACAGCTGTTAGTTCTCCTTCCTCCTCATCCCTCTCTTTGACAGGGTCCTACTGTAACCCAGGCTGGTCTGGAACTCACTCTCTCCTTCTCCTCCATGCTCCCACATAGCCCACCACAGGCACGCACAGGCCCTTCAGGCTATTGGCTGATAGTGCACTGGGTCCCAGCCAGATCTCTAAGCAGGGAGGGCATAGTGGTACATAGATATAAACTCAAATCTTAAAATGCAAGTCCTTAAAATGACAACCTGTAAATCCTGTCCCAAATAGGCTTCAAGGCCTGGAAGTGGTGGCATAGGCCTTTAGTTCCAGCACTGGGGAGGCAGAGACATGCCTAGCCTGAGTTCAAGGTTAGCCTGGTCTATACCAGGACAGCCACAGTTACATAGATAAACATTGTCTTGAAAAATCAACCAACAAACAAAAAAACCAAATAGGCTTCAAACATCTAATGGGCTAGTTTCAGCAGAAAAAAATCAGGTCTAACTGGGTGTAGTGGAACACACGGGTAATCCTAGCAAATCGAGATCAAAGTCATCCTCTGGCTATATCCAAAGCCAGTCTGGGATACATGAAATTCTGTCTCCAAAAGGGAAGGAATGAAGGACCAAATTGTCTGTGGACCTGCTGTCATCTCCAGGTATTTTATCATGGTCTGGGACCATCCAGGGGGGGCTTACAATGGTGTTACACAGAGTCGGGAGCTGACAGCAGGGTAATAGGGGCTCTGTTGTGATCCTGCTAAAACCCCCTGAGATTTGAGCACAGGTTCAAACTCATGGGCCAGGGGTGTGGGGATAGTTGAGAGGAGTGGGGACTTTATCAGAGATGGACCTAGGGGGTGTGACAGTGACAGCAGTACTCTATCAGTCATTCTTTTATGACTCTAGCAGGAAGGACGTAGGATGGTGAATGCACAGTGTCAGGAAAGTGGAGGTTTCTGAAGTGGCCGACTATTGTGGGGCCAGACGAGAAGCATCACCTCCCGGCATGTTCTTTGCCACCGCTGGTGGGAGTGCAGGAAGAAGAACATTCATGGCCCAGCCTAGGGGACTTTTTCCAGCAGCCCACATAGGTCTACGTGGTGCTGGAATTGAATCCAGAACTTTAATGCATGGTAGGTAAACATTTTACCAACTGAGTTACATCCCCTGCCCAATACAAATATTTTGATCATCTCCCCAAACTACGTCTCAGATGCTGGGATGGGTTGGGAGCAGGCAGAACTAGTGGCCCTCAGTCATTGCTCCCCTAATTTGCATTGACAAAATCAGACTAGTCTGGATTACCTGGGCCCTGTCTGTAGGAGCTAAATGCAGGGTTCAGATTCAAATGCAGAGGCACTGTAGACTTAGTACAACGCAATGTTCAATCTGTCCAGATAGTCAGCTCACAGGACCACTCTGGACCTTGGGTGGTTTTCTTCAAAAAAGTGTTGGTGTGGTAAGCCTTACCCCTCAGGTGATAGCCAGTGAGAATAGTTTGCTACAAAATGAAATGTGGGGCAAATCACACCTGTACAGGCTGACCTCCTGTAGCCAGGAAATGCTGCTCTCCTGGGCCTTGCTGCCCCCTACTGGTCCAGGTCCAGCTACAACGGCTAAGACTCCCTGTCCAGTCCAAGCACCCAGCTATAGCTGACCCCACACTGCCTTTGATACTGTTCGTGGTCCTGTTGAACCTTGGTTTCCTCATCTGTAAAGAAATGTAGGTACCAACGGAAGCAGGAAGGCAAAGTGTCACTGAGGTTGCCCGGCCAGATACAACTATAATACTCTTCTTGAGACGAATCAGAAGAGCAGCTCCAGAGCAACCCTGTTGCAAATACAAGGAGGTCTTTTATTCTGTAGAAAGTACCTCCAATCTATCCTGTTGATCTCAGTGCCACAAGGCAGCTGCTGTGGACTGCAGAGCAGATGTCATGTCACAGGCCGGGTCACACTCCTGCCGATTGTGATCTTGTCTACAAAGCTCTCATGCAGGACTGAAGACGGGGCTTGGAGGACAAGGGATACATACGTGTGGCTGTCTGCACCGCCAACCCCATCAGAGTCAATGTTCAGTAGCCGTCAGTGCTGACAGCAGGAAGGAAGGCTTGCATCCTCATGTCCTCTCCTCCCAGAAGCTCCGGGAGGGTCGGAGTGCCCTCTCTCCTAGGTTGAGATGAGGAGACCAGCCCTGAACATACTCATATGCTTGCTATGGTGTCTGGTTTACAGAGCCAGCAGCAGCCTTGCACAATAAATAATCACATTTATTTTGGATTTCATAACTAGTTAGCAGTGTACACCAAGTGAATAAGTGAGCAAACACTATTAGCATTAACTTAGATATTTTTTAACATGTATGGGTAATTTGCCTGCATCCAAGTCTGTGCACACGTATGTCTGGTGCCCACTAAGGCCAGAAGAGGGTGTTTGATGCCCTGGAACTGGAGCTACAGATGGTTGTGAGCCTCCTTGTGGATGCTGGGAATTGAACCTGGTTCTCTGGAAGAGCAACCGGTGTTCTTAACTGCTGAGCCATCTCTCCAGCTCCACATTAACTTCTTTTGAGATAAGACTGTGAATCAGACTGATACTGAACTCCAGATTCTCCTGCCTTAGCCTACCAAGTGTTGGCATTACAGGTGTATGCGGCCATGCTGTGTTAACTCTTACTTCAACCAGCCTTAAAAGAAGGAGGAGAAGGGGCAGCGGTGGCACACGCCTTTAATCCAAGCACTCAGGAGGCAGAGCCAGGCGGATCTCTGTGAGTTCAAGGCCAGCCTGGTCTAAAGAGTGAGATCCAGGACCGGCACCAAAACTACATGGAGAAACCCTGTCTTGAAAAACAAAAACAAAAAGAAGAAGAAGGAGAAGGAGAAGGAGAAGAAGAAGCAGAAGCAGCCAGTAGTGGCAACACATGCCTTTAATCCCAGCACTTGGGAGGCAGAGGCAGGCAATCTCTGAGTTTGAGGTCAGCCTGGTCTACAGAGTGAGTTCTAGGACAACCAGGGCTACACAAAGAAACCCTGTCTCAATGCCCTCCCTCCCAAAAAAGGTACTATTCTTGCCTACAGTTAGAAATAAGGGGCTGACGATGGAGAGATGTGGATAAGGGAACGGAAGAGAACCTTAGTGACTGCAAGTTAGGAGCTAGAGTCAAGTATGGCTGCAAACATCTGTAATCCCAGTGCATAGGAGGCTGAAGCAGGAGCATCTTTGCCATTCAGGACCAGTCTGAGCTACACATAGTGAGA
>CABHPQ010143026.1:0-12737 GCA_902168405.1 Peromyscus aztecus
CTCCCTCTACCGGTAGGAAATAGTCTAATAATTAAAATGTATTTCAGCTGAGATCTGTGTCTGTGGACCTGAATGTTGACCCTTCGCTTCAGATCGACATACCTGATGCACTCAGTGAGAGAGATAAGGTCAAATTTACAGTGCACACCAAGGTAAGTGACAGAATAACCTTAGCAATGACTACTAGTACTGGGTTGCATTTCAGAAGAGTGGAAAGAGATTTCTCGAGTTGATGAAATGGTTGTTTTTAGGGGCAGTGTGGCAAACTCCTGAGAACCTGAGTTTCTGTCTTGCCTGTTGAGGGCTCTGGTGTTGTACTGTTAGTTCCTTTCTGCTGGGGTGGAGCCCTTAACAGGCAAATGTGTAGCCACAGCCGCTTCCACAGCTTTGACTCTCCCTTTTGGTTTTCATTTGCATATGAGGTAAATCACTGGTTGGAAAAGGAAGCCAAGGACAATTTCCAGAGCCATAGTAAACTGTAGTGAAGACATTTAACATTAATATGCTTGCTGTTTTGTTATTACTGGGGGAAGGTTCATTGTGGAAATTGTTAACTTCCTAGAACTTAACTTTTATTAATCTTGGCTGTTTCATACACAGTGAGCGAGCTTCAAAAGGGCTTGTGAAAAGAATTTCCTAGAGATGAGACTTGAGCTACCTAGGTTTGTGATACTCCCATAGTGCAGCCTAGGAAATCTAAAGCCTTTTTTTTTTTTTTTTTTTAATCAGATGGTGGATTACCACTTATTCCCTCCTCTCTTTACAGACCACACTGCCCACATTTCAGAGCCCAGAGTTTTCTGTTACAAGGCAACATGAAGACTTTGTGTGGCTGCATGACACTCTTACTGAAACCACAGATTATGCCGGACTTATTGTGAGTTCTATGTTTTGCAGTGGTTTGTAAAAAGTCTCATTTCTTCTGCCTATTTTTATTTATTTTTTGTCTATTAACTGTTGGCAACATTTACAATATGACTGGTACAGAAGTGGTGAGATGAGGGTACAGACAGGTCTGTGCTCATTGTAAAACAAAGTCTCACCTAACTTTATTTTTGGTTTTTCTCTTTTTTTTTTAACGATTTTTTTAATTATGTGTAAATGTGTCTGTGAGTATGAGTGTGGATGCCCATAGGTCGGTCAGAAAGTGTTTTTTCCCCTAGAGTTGGGAGTTCACAGTGGTTGTAAGTACATGAGTGCTGTGAATTGAACATAACCACTGAGCCATCTCTCCAACCCTCTGTCTCCCCTCCACAGCCACACCAAGTACTAGTAGAAATGATTTCCAAGAAACCTGAGTATTAGCATACAGTAAAATTCCTTAGTGGTACTTACAGTGTTGGAGACAGTTGGCAGAGCTTATGGGAGTTTTTAAATGAATTGAAATAGGCGTCCTGTCCAACTGGGCAGAATGAAGAATCTGCCCAGTAGTGATTTCTCTCTGATTCTTTGACACTGGATCTCATAGCCTAAGAGGACCTGAAACTCTTGAGTCCTGTCTCTGCTCTGAGGTGCTTTATATCATAGCTGGCTGAAACATTTTACATTGAATTAGGTTGACATTTGATATTTGCTCAGAATGTTCTGTTAATTAAAACATAATAAACTTGTTTTTGTGATATGGAGTATTAAATACACCAGGTAGGAACTCTACCCCTGAGTTAGATCTCCAGCACCAAAATGAGAATCTTTGGGAATAGGGGGAATTCCTTTTGGTGTGTGGAAGCCTCATTCTGAATGATTAGTCATCGTTAGCATTAATTGTGCCTCTTGTAAGCTGACAGTGGAGCAGCGTATGTGTGCTGTGGTGTTTTGCCAGCTGTCTAAAACTGAAAAGATAGCAATCAATGCTCTACTGTGAGGAGGAGTTTAGTTTCTGTTTTAGACAGTTTTTCTATATATCCTGGCTATCCTAGAACTATCTCTGTTGACCAGGTTGGTCTCGAACTCACAAAGATCCACCTGCCTCTGCCCTGTGAATGCTGGGATTAAAGGTCTGCCATCATGCCCAGCTAGGATAATTCTTTTTTAAAGCGTTAGAAAGAATAAAGTTTGCATGAAATGGGAGCTGATTTTTAGCTAGCTTGACTGGGGTGGCCATCTGTATTGGCAGAGCTGATGAGATGACAGTAACCCCATATATGGCCACTGGGGTAAGATTACCTGCCTCTGCTACAGATCCCTCCTGCTCCTACAAAGCCAGATTTTGATGGCCCCCGAGAGAAGATGCAGAAACTGGGAGAAGGGGAAGGATCTATGACAAAAGAAGAATTTGCCAAGATGAAGCAAGAACTGGAAGCGTAAGTGAATTTTCTTGCTCTCTCTTGTAAGAAGTGCACAGGAACACAATGGGAAGGACTGATGTTAAAAATAGATCTATGTGTTGCCTAGTGCCATTTTCTAAACTACATTTTGTAGATTTTTGACAGGTTATATGATGTACTTCTGGAAATTTGCTAGACTGTAGCAGAATCTTCTGAATAACCACATAGATACTATAAGAGGAGGCCAGGTTCACAGATTATAACACCTTAAAGTTTGCACACAAACAAGCTAGTTATGAGCCAGCAAATGTGCCTGATATCTCTGCATGCGTGCGTGCCTTGGATTTCTTTTATCTTGACTCAGAAGCGCTCACTCCCTTCCACCATCAGCCTATTTCAACAACTCTTTATTATCAGGCCTGCACTAACAGTGGTACTCATGTCCCTGCAGAATGAAAGAGGTTTCAATCTTTTAAAGACAGGAATATCTTGTTCTTGCTGATTACAGCAGTAATTGCATGTAAAAAGTTTGGAGTCTCAGACTGGATGCAACAAATTCAGCTACCACTGCAGCACTTTTTACCTTCTTTAATTCAGTCTACGAATTCCAAAATGGCAGCTGCCTTAATTAATTAGCTACTGAATTGAATCATAGTGTTTAGGTCAAGTCTAGTTGCATTATTTTCCTTAGTGATCATGAGCAAAAGAGTGGAGGTAAGGAGTGAGCTGTATTGGGCAGGAATTGAGCAATGCCAACTGAATTCTTTGTGCACATGTTTTTTCAGTGAGTATCTCGCTGTCTTTAAGAAGACTGTGTCTTCCCATGAAGTCTTTCTTCAGCGGCTTTCTTCTCATCCTGTTCTCAGTAAAGACCGAAACTTTCATGTTTTCCTGGAATATGATCAGGATGTAAGGCAATTTTTCCATTTCCATAGTTGAAATACTGCTAAAGTAGGAACTTCTTGAGTTTGAATTTATCATTACAGAAAAAGGGTAGAGAATGTTTTCTCTTCCTGCTTATCCATTATAGCAGTCACTTTTTAAAAAACCACTGAAAGAAAATGATGTTTCCCTTAGACTAATTTTCCTCCTTTTAATATTGGAAGAATTGAAATTGATGATGCCTTTATTTTGTTATTTTTTAAAGCATGTTTCTTATATTAAACAAGCCTAGGTTATGCAATCTTTAATCCCAGCAGATTTCTGTGAGTTGGAGTCTATATTTATAGTGAGTTCTAGGGGAGCTGGGACTGCATAGTGAGACACTATCTCAAAGGGAAAAAAATAATCTTTAAATTCTTGAAGGCTGATATCAATAGTATCAAATAGTAGAACTACCAAGAATTGAAAAGCCTCTAGGACTCAGTGCTTCCATGGTTCAGAAATGTTAAGTTAGCCTTTTAGAATATGATAATCTGAATTTATTGTTAGGCACTTAATGTTTTAGATTTTGTTGGTTGAGAAAGGATTAAAGTACCTTGGGTGTCTATGCTAGTAAAACATGTTACTTGTATGATTACTAAGATACTAACAGAAACAGATGCCGTATCATAAACTGTCCTTTTGGAATTTCCTTCCTTTAGCTAAGTGTTAGGCGGAAAAATACCAAAGAGATGTTTGGTGGCTTTTTTAAAAGTGTGGTGAAGAGTGCTGATGAAGTCCTTTTTTCTGGAGTGAAGGTAAGAAGCTTGGGCTGGTTCAGAAAATTCTTGGTTTCATGGGAGTAGATAGGTTTTCTTTGGAGAAGGGGAATGTTTATAAATCAGGTGTTAAACCTTTCTTAGGAAATGGTTTCTTTACTTTCTCAGATTTTTCAAGACGAGGTTTCTCTGTGTTGCCCTGGCTGTCCTGGACCAGCCTGGCCTCGAACCCAGGGACTTGTCTGCTAGCCTCTGCCTCCTGGGTGCTGGGTTAAAGATGGGCACCGTGTCCGGCAACTTAACTTTCATTTATTTCCTCAGAATACCCTTTCTCCACCGTTAAATTTTCCATTCTTGAGTCTTCTGGGGAAGGATGTCAGTTTCTCAATTGTGAAAAGAAAGTAAGCTATGAACATGGTATGACAGGGTTATGAACCTAGAATCAGGTAGAGATCAGCCTGTGTAACATGGCATGACCCTCCCTGTCTGAAAACAAGGGTGGTTGCTCTGTGGTGCATGGAAGCCAGTATCCAAGGACCACAGAGTGCGTTGGTGCCAGCCATAGGTGATAGTGAAAACATGGAGCTTAGCTGGACACAAGGAACTAGTGTTCTCTCTCCCTTACTCAACTTTGCAGCCTTGAATGGCTTGGCTCCACCTGCCCTTTCCTCACAACTGCTGAGATAAAAGGTGTTTGCCACCAGACCTTGTGGAGACTAGATTTTAAATCTTACAGATACTAGATTTTATGTACTCAGTACAAGAGGAAGATGTGTTTACTAATGTTGCTATATGTTGAAATGACTGTTTTTAGATTGTGTCAAGATTACAGTTAACATTGTCTGCTTGACCTTTTGTTTGTGGAACCGGCAGGGCTGCTTTAGAAGATAATGACAAATTCCCCTTTTTCATGGGTGCCTTATTTCTTCACACTTAGTGCCTTCCTGTTCTTTGTAAATAATGATTTCGACAGTTATTATCTGGTATCTGGCTTTGCCTCTCCAGGGCTTGAGAAGGGAGCATAGGACACAGGTACTGAGAGAAGGGGAAGGTTGGAAATGGAGTTTCTTAGACAACATGGTGTGGGTTTTATGCATATGCACTGTGGGTCGGTTGCTATTCCTGGCAAGGGCTGTCAGGCACCCCCAAATTGTCAGTCTGAAATCCGCCAAATCAAAAACAAAAACATGGATACAAACCTACACAAATAAAACTGATATTCAAGGCTAGGTGGCAGTGTCCCACGCAAGAGCTGCAGCACAAGAATTGGGTTGTGGAAGATATCGGTATTTATTGGCCATTCACAAAGTTGCTCTTCACAATGATTCTCTGCTAATGCAACCTGTTAGTACTTGATTATTTTTGCCAGTCTTGGGAATTGTAAATATGTAAGTCTCATGATAATCTAGTGTGTACTGGTTAAAATTATGATTGTTAATAACCACATTGTTTGGTTTGGAGGCAGGTTCTCACTGTGCAGTTCAAGCTAGACTCATTTCAGTGGTGGTTGGACCTCAGCCACCAATGTGCTGGATTGCCCATATTTTCTCTAATATAAAACATATTCCTCTTCTTAACAGTTTTGCTTAAGTTCCCTTTTCCTCCTTTTTAGGAGGTGGATGACTTCTTTGAACAAGAGAAGAACTTCCTTATTAACTATTACAACAGGATCAAGGATTCCTGTGCTAAAGCTGACAAGATGACCAGATGTCACAAAAGTAAATACCTTTACCTCTTTGCTTGGCCACTTACCGCTCTGCTGTCTATGGTCTTCTCAGATAACAAGGTCTGTGCTTCTTTCTCCAGGTGTTGCTGATGACTACATCCACACTGCAGCCTGCTTGCATAGCCTCGCCTTAGAAGAACCCACAGTCATCAAAAAGTAAGCAAAGTGATTCCCTAGCTTATGCAAGGGCCTTAACTTAGTTCAATCCATAGACCTCATTAAATGTTACAGTGAGGTACAATGGAAAGGAGACCAGGGCAGGTCTAGCATTCACAAAGCCTGGTTGGTGCCACATGCCTGTACTTCCACCACTCAGGAGTCAGGAGGATCAGTGACCCTCAGTTATAGTGATCTTGAGGCAGGTCTGAGCTATGTGAGACGCTGTCTTTGACAAAACAAAACAGAACAACAACAAAAAACCGCTCAAGTATTAATGCTGGAACACAGTCTAATCAAATGTTGTTTCCAGCATCCAAATCTTAAATGCCTTTCCCTTGTTCATTGGAACTCACACCGTAGACCAGGCTGGCCCTCAAACTCCAAGTTCTGCCTGCGTCTCTCCCAAATGCCCATACTAAGAATGTGCACCACCACCATTCTGCTAACCTTGTGTATGATTCTTGACTGGTAGTTTTAAAGTATTGATAGCTTTCTGTATGTCATAGAGAACTGTGACCTTCTATATACTTTCAGGTACCTATTGAAGGTTGCAGAGCTATTTGAAAAACTGAGGGTAAGAAGTTTTGTGTCGGTCTTGGTAATATTTAGTTAAGGTCCCTAGATTTGATTTCTGCCTAACTGGTGACCTTTACTTGTTTGTTTAAACCAGAAAGTGGAAGGTCGAGTCTCATCAGATGAAGATTTAAAACTGACAGAGCTCCTCCGATACTACATGCTCAACATAGAGGCTGCAAAGGTAAGGTGGCCCATTAGCAGCCCTTCATTTATCTTGCCCAACCAGAAATTTAATGCTTAAGATGTCTATTTTGTGTGTGTGTGTGCATGTATGTATGTGAAGTCCTGAGAATAAACATGTGGAATTTTTCCTGTGGTGCAATACATTTTACCCTCTTTTAAACAGGGCCTAGAACTCAAACAATAGGTTTCATGGTATTAGACCCATGCTTTTATTTCAAGTTAGGTGGGTTCCTGGTGCTGATTTTCAGAAATGGGATTTGAGGGGCAGGATGGTCATGGCTCAGTAGCATTCTCTTTGACTCACTCAGCAGTAAATAGAATGTTAGATACAGTAAATAGAATGTTTGATATGCTGTGCTCCATTTTCTGATATAACCTCAGTTACTGATTTAACAAGAAGGAAGTTTTCATCAAAGATTTTCAAAAAATCTTCAGAATTGGGCACCCTCATTTTAGAAGTGGAGTTTGTCTCCACTCCCCCTTCCCTTCTGGTGCTGCTAAGGATCAAACTTAGAGTATGCTAGGCAAGCACTATACCAATAAGCTACATCCTCAATCCCTTGTGAAGGTTTAAGATTATGCTGGGTAAAGGGCTAGAGTGGTGGTCTAGCAGTTTGATATCCTGCACCCATGTCAGGGGATTTAGAACCAACTGCCTGTACCTCTAACTGGTGCCTTCAGACTTGTGTGTGCAGATACTTACACATAGCTACAAAAATAAAGCCTTAGTGTTGGATAGAGAAATGGGCTACAGCCTTACCTTTTGCCATTTTTAAGTATTGGTGCTTTTAGTCTACTTTTTAGACTTTGTGTGCATGTCTAGACACTCATTTTCAACACATGATGTTTTTCTTTTATTCTCTGGAGATTACATCATGGCTATTAATTTGCTTCCCAGGATCTCCTATACAGACGCACAAAAGCCCTAATTGACTATGAGAATTCAAACAAAGCTTTGGACAAGGCCCGGTTAAAAAGCAAAGATGTCAAGTTGGCTGAGACTCACCAGCAGGAATGCTGCCAGAAGTTTGAACAACTTTCTGAATCTGCAAAAGAAGGTTGAGCATTTCTTCTGTACTCAATTTTTATTTGGAAACAAATATTACAAATTATGCAGAAGTAACCCCCCATCCCCACAGGGCTGGCGTGCAATTCTGGTAGACAGCCTCCTTTGCATTTGTGAGGCTATGGGCTTGTCCCCAGTAACACAAGAAAGATGAGTTTTAATACTAAAGAAAACTCAGCTGTTCCTGTTAGGTTGTGGAGGTGCAAGAGAGTTGGCTCAGTCAGTAGCTAAGAGCACTTGCTGGTCTTGTAGAGAGTATCAAAGTTCAGTTCTCAGCACCCACATGGTGACTGACAGCCATCTGCAACTCCATCGGGAACTGATTACCCGCTTCCGATCTCAGTGCACACCAGGCATGAATGTGATGAACATACATACATGCAGACAAAACTCAGAAAATAACTAAGTAAATAATTATAAAAGAACATTGTAGATGGAGTAGTTTTTCTGTCCTGCTGGCCAGCTCCCCAAATAATCACACAGAGACTTAATATTGACTATAAATGTTTGGCTGATAGCTTAGGCTTGTTACTAACTAGCTTTTAACATCTAATTAACCCATATTTCTTATCTACGATCTGCCATGTTGCAGTATGTTCATCTTGTTTATCTGCTTCCTGGTGACTCCATGACTGCACCCTTCTTCCCTGCACTCTTTGTCCACAAGTCTCACCTAACCTTTTGCTGCCTAGCTATTGGCCAGTCAGTTTTTTTTATTAACCAGTGATACTAATACATATTTACAGTGTACAAAAAGATTGTTCCGCAGCAGGACATTGAGATTATTGGGGAATGGGGAATGTATTAGTTATTATAGGGATGTGTTAGAATTATTGCCATGGAATAAGAAGCAACAACATGGTAGGGGTGAGGAGAGTTCATACCTCAACACTAGAGACAATAATAGAATAGTGGATTATATGAAAGGAGAAATTGGTCAGTGAGGCAGGTGGAGTCTATCCCCTTTGTTAGCACACTCCCAGATGAGATTGGTCTAAAGATGTGTGTTAGCCTGGAGCTCACCAGCAATGTCTGAGAAAGAGGCTTGAATGCAAGGTATGGTCTTTCTCTGGGAGGCGCTCATGTATGTATCTTGCCTTGATGGTCATGAAACAAAGCCAGTGTTAAGTACTAGAATGTATCTACCTCCTCAGATGCATACTTGTAGCTATGATAGGACAGTGGATTTGATTCATCCTTATCCCTCAAGTTTTCATAAGGTAGGTAAGCATGGTGATCCATGTCTAGAATCCTACCAAGGATGTACAGGAGGTGGGGGAAAGGATTATCCCAAATTTGGGCAGTCCTGGGCTACCAATTATTTAACCAAGGCGTGCTTAGTGATCAAGTGCTGGCCCACATGCAGGCAATGTGCTATGTGGTGTTTAGTGTATCTTGAATGGCTGTGTAAGGAAGTGCTGGAGGTCATTTGTGAAATGGACTATTTGGGAGCTATAATGAGTGGGGAAATGGAGCTTTCTTAGAGTTTGGTCATTTTAACTCTTTATTCCCACAGAGCTGATAAACTTCAAACGGAAGAGAGTGGCAGCATTTAGAAAGAACCTAATCGAAATGTCTGAACTGGAAATAAAGCATGCCAGAGTGAGTTCCTTTGTTAACCCAACATTTTAGGGACTTGCTCATTTGCCAGCTGATGCTCCCACTGCTGTGGAGATGGATTGACTTGAGGTTTAGAGTATTCTTTCTTGCCTCCCTCTCACAGACCTGACAGGCCACTTTGTCAGTTCTTGCCATGATTTTTATTAGTTAGCTCTTTCTGAACCATGTGTGGTAGCACAGACCTTAAAGTCTCTTGAGTAGTAAGAGGCTGATAACAGCAAGAGAATTTCAAGTTTGAGGACAACTTGGACTATGTAGTGAAATACTGCCATGCAATCACACATACCAAAAGGGGGCATTTTGGTATCTTGAGTTTCTTTTTCTGTTTGAGACTTCTGAACTATAGTTATGGTTTGTAGCCTTGACAGCTGGTGTGGAGCTCACAGAGATGCACCTATTAAAAAGTCATTGGCCTGTCGTGTACTTAGTAGCTCAGCAGAGAAACACAGAATGGCATGTTTTTAATCCTGGGGTCTTACTTGAATTATGGGTTAAAGAATTTTGATGCCTGTATTTAAATTACAATCGGGTTTGAGTTGGACTCAGTGGCAGATCAGTGCCCTAGCAATAATGAAGGGCATAGATCTGGTCTCCATTAACAACAGCAATCCTTACTGGACTTATCAGAATACTGTGGTTAGTCTGGGGCAACCTGTCCTGGAGGAAAGGGTCAGCTGGTTTGGCTATTTCAGATTCAGAATTGAGGAGGAAAACTGTCTGGGTTTATTTCATTAACTTACACACACTTTTTTCCCCCAGAACAATGTCTCCCTCTTGCAGAGCTGCATTGACTTATTCAAGAACAACTGACCTGTCTCTACTCTGAAGGACGCCAGTGTGAAAGCCAGCATCACTTGCACTTAAACCATTACTGCAGAAGAATAGCTTTGACTAGTCTAAAAATCATGTGAATAAATATTTTGATTTCTAAAAATCTTAACATTTAACCATGTTGGTTTAAAATTTTCATTGCATGTTACTTGGACATAACTAATCCTTTTCTTATGCATTTAATACCTCAAAGTAGGTAGAATCTCACAGATTCTCCTATAGATTGTCAGGAATTACTAATAAATGGTATGGAGATGTGTGCCTTCTGAGAAGCAATAGCCTGGCTCATGTCTGTCTCAACATTTCCTGTGCCCCTACAGACATGTCAGGTGCCAATTACAAGAAATGGTAACTGCTTGTGGGCAGGTTCAGGCAATGTTCTTTAACTAGGTAGATTTTTGCTCCTCTTGTCAAGGTCACTTCAGATGCTTGTACAGTAACAAGCAAGATCTCATTTGTCTTTATACACCCTTTACAGCTCCATTTTTGTGACGGATATAAATGCTTGGGGGAAAAGGAGAATCTAGGGTTCTGACACTCCCTGATGGTGGGGCATGTGTGTTTGGACTTTGGATGATTTTGTATAAAAAGTATATAATAAAATAATCATGTTGCCATCTGGAGTGTTTTTGCAAAACACAAGACTAGAGTGCGTCTCAAGCATGCTGTTGGCATTTCCACAGGTGGAAATGTCTGTTCAATCCTGTAATCTCTACCTGTCTTCTCTGGGGACTGAGCCCGGGGCTTCAAGCAAGCTGTGTGCTGCCTTACCATGAGCAATATTTCAGCCTCCAGTTTGTTTGTTTGTTTGTTTGTTTTGGTGTTGAGCGCAGGATTCCACTGCCTCAGCTTCAGTCTCCAGAGTTCTGCCATTATGGTGTACCAGCAAGTCTGGCTTAGTCTCAGTTTTGAGTACTGTGCAGCTTGGCTGTTTGCTGTAACTGATAACTTCAGAGCTTCACTAAGCAGTTCTCTATTGTGGGTGGTAGTGAGTACCTAGACCACAGCTACATGAATAGTAGCTATGTGATATATTTTCCTCAGACAGGACGACTAAGATGCATGTATGATAGTCCTAGTTCTGCTTCCTGCCTGGTATGCAGCCACTGCCAAGCTACCTGGATGTTAGATAAACTAGAGTTGCTGTAAGTCAGTTGAAGCCTTGTGTACTTATTCCGTGCCCTTTTGATTGATCCTGGCAGGAATAGATTGAATGGAAACCTTAAGTAGACCTGAGACAAGTCAGACCACTAAGGCCGCCATTGGGTGGGTTCTCAAGGTGCTTGGGAGCTAAGTAAAGTAGCAGAAAAGACTTCTCAGCATCCTGAAGCAAGCCAAGAGTACAGGTGTTCTTTGAGCACACCTTGAGAACTGCTCTCTCACGGGCATACATGTGAGGGATCTCTCTTTTTTTTTTTTTTTAGAGTAAGGTGGTCTTACTCTTTCCACCCCTTGAGTGCTGGGATTATAGACTAACTAAAACTCCTCCCAAAGTGGTGATGGGAAATGATTTTGGAGGTGGGCCACTTGGAATATTGTGGAAATTCACAGAATGCTCAAGTTGTACAAACTGCAAACGAGAAGATTGTATAGTTACAGGGCTCAAACGCCATGATCAGGAAGTTGAGGGAATGAAGCAGGGCGATGGTGGTGCACACCTTTGATCCCAGCACTGGGGAGGCAGAGCCAGGCTGGTCTAGAGTGAGTTAGTTCCAGGAAAAGCACCAAAGCTACACAGAGGAACCCTGTCTCAAGAAACCAAAGGGAAAAAAAAGTACAGTGCATCAGGTAGCTTGCACAACTGACTGTATCCCAGTTCTGGGTTAGACTGGCAATTGCATGCTTGTGATACATGAAGCTTCACACACACAAATTTTAAAGGGTGAGTTTTGCCCTGCTGTGCATTGGAGATTCATTTGAGTTACCTGTCCCAGGTAACTCTTCTGTAAAGGGTGATATTCATTGGAGTATTTCCAGCAGAGGAAGAGTTAAGCAAGCCTTCCATGTTCAATATTCTGCCTATAGGCAGCAGGCAAAGCCTAGTCCAGCCACCAGTTCAGGGCTGGGTGATCTTGACCTCCAAAGCTTTTCAGCTCGTGTAACTAAAATGTCAGTCATAACAGGAAAGGAATACCCAGTCACCTGACACCTCCACTAGTACAGGGTATACTGTCTAACCGAGGTTCTGGAACTCAACAAGCAGCTGTGAGGTCATAGGGATTCAAAGCCAGGCCATGTGACCTGTCTGGGAGAAGCACAGCTGGAAATGATAAGTCCAGGGACATTCTCACCTCTACCCCAGTATACCTCAATGCAATGTATTGAGTTGTGGTTGGGTTGTGTCTGGGTGGTTGTCCAGTGTTTACTGCAGATTTGGTTAACCTTTGCCTTGGTCAACCACAAAAGTACATATTTGATTGGGACAGTACAAAACAAGGAAAAAGACCTGTTTGACTACAGTCAAATATTTCCAGATTTCTTTTCTATCCATATACACACCATGGACAGAAATGGTCCATGATGCCAGCGTAGTTTCTGGATGTTTTCAACTATTCTCTCAGTATGGAATAGAGGGCATTTTGGGTAGAAGAGTGGGGATCAAACCCAGGGTGTTGTATAAACTAGGTCTACCACTGAGCTCTGTCCCAGCCCCTCTCCCTTTGGAGTAATCC
>CABHPQ010143027.1:685-39409 GCA_902168405.1 Peromyscus aztecus
TCGGCTGGAGTCTGGAGTCCCCGTGCGGCGCCGCATGGGGTGGGGACGCGGTCCCATAGAGCGCGGGAATCGAGGTCGAGGAGCTGGTGCTGGTCCCCGCGCTGCCCTCGACCTGCCCGGCCTGTGCCTGGCCTGGGCCGGGACTCAGGCAGGCCCGCCCCGTGTCCCGTCGGTTACCGGCGTCTCCGCCCCGGGTCCTCCCGCGCATTCCGGTCGTGCCTTAGCCTGGCGGAGGCCCGGGACGCAGCGGGACAAACCGATCACAAGGCGAGACCCTGTAGTAGTTAGAGGAGGAGCTCCCAGGAGGTCGACCAACCACCCCAAGGGTTGTCCTCCAGAAGGGCATGTGGGACAGAATTGTAGGGGACAGGGTCTTCCGGGAGATAGTGACTCGGGAGGAGCTTAGGAAATCCAGTTGGTAGGACTGCCCACAGAGATTGCATGCACCGTGCATTTCTTAGACTGCTCCCAATAGATAGTGTCTAGCGTTAAGAATTGTAAGTGGGTTCCAGACATACTCTTTTGCCCACAACAGGGGAGAGAGACTGAGCCTTTACACGGTTCTAGAAAGTCGCGGAAGCCCAATGTGGAGCAGAGACATTGGAAGCTGACAATTGGTCTTCCTTCTCTGGACTTCATTTGACCTGACTTCGGTTGCCACACCCCTCCCCGGGGGGAGGGGGGTGTATTAGGTGGCAGTTGTCACTGCAGAAACCTCCTGGGCAGAGGAGTGCCTCTGCCCTCCTAATAACGCCTTAATAGTTTAGTCCCATTAGCCAAAAAGTCCTGCTGAGGCACTCCTATGCTAGCCCCCACTTCTCGCTGGGCCCGGGTCCCTTCTGAAGCTGTCCACTCCCTCAGCATCATCCCCAGGACCTCCAGAAGTACCACTCTTCAAGGTACCCCATCTTTAGGGGAGAGTTTACTGGGAACAATCAGGTCTTCAGTTCCCTGCTGCCCAAGTGGCCTAGCTTGGTGAGGCTGGCCTGCACTTTGAGCCTGGCATTCCTGAGCGCTGAAGAAAGTGTTTTCATATTAGTAGTGCTTCCTTAAAGAGACCTGGACGTGAGGAAACTAGATGGCAGAGCAAAAACAGTCACCATCGGAAAGTCACTGGTTAGAACTTATAATCTTTTATGCCCTGCAGAACATTAACCATTTCTGTCATGTGGAGGCCCACAAAGGGTTCCTAGTGGGATCTGAGCTTGCTTTACCCAGCAAGGCTGCATTAGAGGATGGCTTGACCATGTGTGTGGTTACCAGGTGATTGGAAGGGTCTGCACTTGGCTGTGCTGGGGGAGGTCTTTTGCTCCACCCCTTGGTATTCCTATAAAAGGCCCTTTTGAACAGACAGTGCTGGTGGATGAGAATCCGGGCCCTCCTGAGGTTATCCTGTGTTTCTCTGTTTCTCTCCCCTCTATCTTTCTATCTAAATACTTCTCACTCCTCCCTCCTCAAGAAAACCCTGGGGGAAAAAGTGGGAGCAGTCCTCCCACAGAGCAATGAGTACCCCCCCCCCCCCCACACACACCCTGTCCGGGTTTTTCTTTTTAGTCTTGGAACTTCATTTTAGTACTTAAAGAAAAAGAAAAAGACTGTATGGGTCTGGAGTGGTGGCTCACATATGTAATTCAAGTATCCCAGGCTGTTCTCCTACACACACACACACACACACACACACACACACACACACACACACCTCAGAAAAAGAATAAACACCAAGTAACTTCATGCCAATTCTTTTTGAGATAAAGTCTCACTTTGTAGCCCAGGCTGACTCAAACTTCTGATCCTTCTCCCTTAGTCTCCGGGAGGTTGGAGATATGCGCCACTCCCAGATGGTCTTTGGATCAACTTTTTCATATTTCAAATTTCCCCACTGATTAATGAGCAGACTATGTTTTGGCATATATGCATTCCACAGAAACATTTGGAACCCGATTTTTAACCTTTAAAAATCAGATGAATTTGACAAGAACGAATGTGTTTGCTTCTAAGGGAAGCATGAACTTTTAGAGACTGACACTAATGTTTCCATTGAAAGAAGCCCTTTGGAAGGCAAGCTAGCAGGACTTGCTGAAACTAAAACTATTTATAAATTATGGCCCAACAACTCCCTCCAGGGAGCATGTTTCCCAGTTCTAGAAAAAAACGCCTCTGTGTGCTCACTGGGAGATGTACCGAGCGACTGTGGTTGCACTGTTTGCTAAGGTGAGAAGTGATAACATAGATGCTCATCCGAAGGGGGAATGGCGAAAACCACCGGCATGTGAGTATGGGGCCTGCCATATGGCTGCACCAATGAACCAGCCCCAACTCTGAAGGCTACACTACCAACTTGCCCGGCAAGATGTGCCTAGTGCAACAGTGGTTTTATGGGTGTGGGAGCATGTGAGGCCTGCTCTATTGTAGGGATTTCATGACTGGTCAAAAGCCCATTACC
Source organism: Peromyscus aztecus (assembly GCA_902168405.1). Classification (NCBI taxonomy): domain Eukaryota; kingdom Metazoa; phylum Chordata; class Mammalia; order Rodentia; family Cricetidae; genus Peromyscus; species Peromyscus aztecus. Next base: position 3,129 of record CABHPQ010143027.1, read on the forward strand.
AGGGAGATCACAGGCCCTAGGAAAAGTGATAATTGTATCACTTAAGGGTCATGTTGGCAAATTGCTTTCTAAATAATATGCCCATACCTATAGATCCGTGTTGCTCTCAACTTTAGTTAGGAAAGTTTCTTTCTGCAATGGGTAATGGCTCATGCAGACTCATAACTGGCCTAAGTGCGGAGTAGAACTGACTGTGAGTGTTTAGCTGTGGATGTATCATCTACATCTGCCCTCACCTGAGGCTCAGAGAACATCACAGAAAAGGGAGCAGAAAGAATACAAGTAGTCGGTAGGTGGAGAGGAGCCATGCAATGCTGACTGCTGGGCATTACATGGCTGTTGCACACATCAGCTCACAGGGGCTGTGGTTACTGGCACCAGTGCAGTGCTTGGAACCAAAGGTGGTTCTGATTTTGGAGGCTTTCAGATTTTCAGATACGCACATAGACATTACCAGGCTGAACATCCCTAATCTGAGATCCACAATGCACCAAAACCTGGAACTTATTGAAAAGCATCTCAAATTCAGTTGAGAATTTAAAGCCAGAATTCAAAAGCCTTCCACAACTATTAAGGGCAGCAACAAGGTATGTGGCGACAATTGTGAACACCTTTGAGGACCTGAGTTACATAAATGTCAGTAATAGATACACGGGACATGGAGTGGTTTCGGGTTATAAGTCAAGCCGATTGGCTGATTCGGTGCTGGGAGCTACATAATAGAATGTGAAAACGGAGAGCAAACAGGAGCTGTCTGGGTCACCTGCTCCACATCCAAGCCCGGTTTACAATTACTGAGTTCTATCCAAGGCAGAACATTGCTCACAGGTAAGAGCTTGGGGAACCAGATACTTCAGTCCGAGCCATAAGAGTAAATAGTGGCCTTGTACACAAGTCTGCATGAAATTCAAAGCCTGTATTTTGGGAGAGGTGCTTGGATATTCAGTTTAATTTCTTCTGTGATTGTTTTACTTTTATTTCCTCTTTTTCCTTCAACTTTTCCCTTTCTCCTTTAGCTTTCAAAGTTAAGAGAAAGAAAACACAAAGGTTGGTAGCCTTTCCCCCAGCTAACCCTGAGTGACCCATGTATTTGTCAACAGACCATACAAATAGTGCCGAATAAGCCTGAGTGCTCAGCCCAGAGCAGAGAGTGAGGATGAGCCAGAATATGTTGCCCAGGGACACTTGGGATCCTGTAGTGCCATCCTTTATAACCATCCACATCAGCCCCTCTTTGTCCCCCACCCGCCTTCTCTCCACCCCATCTTCCCAATATTCACAGTTGGAGCAGCGGGCAGCCTGATTTCATCCCTTGCTTGGGGAGTTCGGAGGCTTTTGCCTCACCGGCTGCTCTGCCAGCAGTCTTACAGTAATGGGACCTCAGAGCTGCAAACAGGCTTCAGGAACACCGACAGGTATGGGTCTCAGCAGCCTAAGGGTGCAAGGAGGAGGTCTTTACTCCGTGACAGAGGAGGAAGCTGGGGTAGGGGTCACCAGAGCAGAGACCTAGCCCCAAACCAAGAATCTGAGGACCTACTTAATGCAGACTACTCACCCACTGTCCTCATCAGACAGAATACTGGCCTTCCTTCACTATCCCAGAACACCAAGTGTCTTCACACCCGGGACCACACTTAGAGCTGGCAGGCTCTCACTGTGGAATGGCCTTCCTGCAGTGCCTAAACTATAGGTTCCTACTCAGTCTTCCCACCAGCGCTTCTCAAACTCAATGGGCCTGCGAATTTCCCAGGACCTCAGGACAAAGCAAATTGTGGTGTAGTGTGTCTGGATGGAGCTTGAGCTTCTGCACTGCTGGTGAGGACCTAGAGTTTATTGGTCATCTATAAGCTTCTCTGTGTAAGTAGCATTGCTGGCCATGGTACAGCCACACTCAGTGGAGAAGATGCCAGGAGATGTTGTGCTGTAACTCTGCAGTGTCTGCATGGTCACGGTCATATGAAGTGGTCATCAGATTTGTCTGGCTAAAATGGAATCCTTACAGGGCAAGGGCTTGCTTCAACCACATCTTTCATGTTTGTATGACCAGTTCACAGGGCCTGTCACCTGGTAAATGCTCACTGACTACCTGCTGAGTGACTGATCCAATAGTATGAAGAACTGGATGAGATAGACAATCTGGCCTTTGCCTAGAAACTGGCCTTCTTCCCCTTCCAGGAATGGGACATTGGGAAGAATTTCACAACCCATTGTCAGCCCTGAGTTTTACTGGGGATGCTAGCCCTATGTATTGAACCACCTTGCAAAAGTACAATGTTCATGGTCACTGTCCCCCCAGAGTGGAGTCTTAGAGTGTGAGGTTTTCCTTTATGCAGTGGTAGCATCTTCTAAATGTAGCACAAAGCCAGGTAATTGCTAAGTAATTTCAAAGTTCATCTGAGCGAATTCTTTGCTCTCAGTGATCACTTTTGTTTTTCTCCTTTGCAGATGGTGAACTCACAGTGCGACCACTGTCTATCTCCGCTGCTCACTTTACTTAATTTTCCGTCATTGTAACAAAAAAGCTCAGGATAAGACAACTTAAAAGGGAGATGGTGTGTTTTTGACTTGTGACTTCAGTCCATGGCCACTTAGTCCTGTTGCTTTGGGCCTATGGAGAGGCCACACATTGAGGTGAAAGCATACAACAAAGATCTGCTCCCTTTGGCAGCCAGCAGGCCAAGAGAGACAGGAAGGGGCTGAGGGTCCCAGTAATCCTTCAAGAGCATGACTCCAATGACCCAGCTCCCCCCCACCAGGCTCCACCTCCTAAGGGTTCTACCACTTCATAGTAATGCTACAATCTGGTGGCCAAACACATTTACTATATGGGACTTTGGGGGACACTTAAGATCCAAACCATGAAAACCACAAAATGAGGATGAGCTACAGGTGACCTCTGGGACCTCGGACCTCCCCAGTATGACTTCTCCATGAACTCTGTCCTTGAATCTATGTTTGTTATTCCATCTCAGCCTTGCCACTCACAAAATGAGGCAATCCCACAGCCTTTCTTGACTGTCTCGTATCTGCCACTCACACCCACCTGGACACTGTTCTGTCTGCCCCCTTTCCTGAGGACAGAAGTAGCTGCTCATGGCCTAGGGTAACAGATTTCACCTTTGGCTGCCTTAGAGGTGTTAGCATAAATTTAATAGATTATTTTTATATATATGTGGTATAATAAAGCACATATAAAATTATGGTTGGCCAGGAGTGGTGGTGCACATCTTTGATTCCAACATTCAGGAGACAGAAGCAAGGTGATCTCTGTGAGTTCTAGGTTAGCTAGGGCTACATAGTGAGACTTTATTTTTTTTAAAAAAATTATGATCAAGAAAAATTAAAATTTTCTGTGAAAAGTAGATATAAAATCAAAGAAGTAAAGTTCCCATGATGGCAATTTGAACTGGAGACGTTGGTATGAAACAATGACTTGCATCTCTGCTTCTATCACCACAGCCACTCCACTGGACGCTGAGAAAATTTGTTTTATTAGGAGCCCTTCCCGTGCCCCATGTTGACTAGTTTTTTATTTTTGTTTTTTGTCTACTTGACACAAGCTAGAGTCATTTGGGAAAAGGGAACTTAAATTGCAATTGGCCTGTGGGCAAGTTTATGAATCTTTTCCTTGATTACTGGTCGAGGGGCAAGGGCCCAGCCCACTGTATGTGGTGCCACCCCTGGGTTGGACTGGATGAGGAAAGCAAGATGAGCAAGCCATGAGGAATAAATCAGTAAGCAACATTCTCCCACATCTCTCCTTCAGCTCCTGCTCTGACGTCTCTGTCTCTTCACGGTGGATCACTACTGTAAGCTGATATCAGCTCCACCACAAGGAGCCTTTGGTTATGGTGTTTATCACAGCAACAGAAAGCAAACTAAGACATTCCCAACAATGCTCAGATCCCTTCAACCAAATGGTATAGTGTGAGCACAAATGTGTGCAATCCTCCCATATTCCTTAAATTATGTCCAGATGACTTATGATACAGATACAATGTAATGTTGTTTAAATAATTACACATACTGAATTACCAAAAAAAAAAAGTCTGTAAATATTCAGTATAAACACTTTTTTTCTCCTCTGCAGTTGGTTAAATCCATGGATATGGAGGTCAGGCTGTATAATCTGGCTTTGTCCAGCATGACGATCTGTACATAAATCACCACATTTGAACACTGACATTCCTAACAATTCTAAAGAAAACTCAAGATCGTATGAAACTAGCCGGACTTGGTAGCTCAAGACAATAATTCCAGCTACTCGGGGGACTCAGGCAGGAAGGTTGAAAGTTCAAGGCTTACCTGAGCTGGAGTGAGTTGGCCACCAGTATGGACAACTTTGAAAGACCCTGTGTCAATGCAGAAAGTCAACAAGCAGGTGAGAATACACAGCTCAAGAATGAAGTGTTGACTGGCATGCAAGAGGCTCGAGGTCCAAGATTGTGTGAGACTGTTTGCAGCCACGAGTAACCCCACTGGGAAGACTTGGTGTTTTACACTTTTTCTAATATTTAACCTGTGAAACCATTCAGCAAACAGCCCGTGGTCAGGAAGTGTTGGTACCCTCCCCCACCTCCTCTATCCTATCCCTCACTGGCAGGAGCACATGAGTGTTATCTTTGGGGTTCATGTTTCTTAACTGGTGGAAGCGCCTACTTGACCCACTTTCCATGAGCTGCCAGAGCTGGTCGTGAGCAGGTGAGCTGGTAAGTCTGTCTGTGGAAACTGTAGGGAAAATAAGGAAAGTCTAAGGGTCAAACTGGAAATGTTTATGGATCAACACTGTGACTGGGAACAGTGACGTCATGCTGGTTCGTCATATTGATAATGGGACTGCCTGTGTTTTGTGTGGTTAGATTAATTCAGATATCACCCTTCCTGTTAGGATTCGCCATTTCCTTATAGAGTCGCCAAGCCTGAATGTCATTCTTACCTGTTTTGAGCTAAGGCAGTGCCTCATTAAACAGCAAAATTTGTGTAAAACAAGTAATACGACTTTAAAATTTTTACCACGTAAGTTGATAGAGGTATAGCGACATGGATATATAAACATAACATAGAGATATAGAGACATGGATATATAAACAAAAACATACAAAACCAGATGTGTTTGATTCCCCCAGAGGATTCATGATAACTTGCTCACATTGATGTATAATAAAACATGCATAAATTAGGATGTGAGGCTCAGGAAAATGTAGAAAGAGAAGGAGCTAAGGAAAATTAGTACACAGATAAGTAGTCCACAGAAGTTTATTCACTTGGTCATTGTGGATGTGCAGTGGCTTCTCTCCAGTGGCTTCCTTTGTCAGAAGAAAATTCTAAAACCTTAGCCTGGCTTCCAGATTTCTGCATGGTCCACACTCATCACTCTGTTACTTTGTCATCCCTGTCTTCCATCCCATTTCCTGACACCTTCACACTCTTGTGGTTGGGTTCAGCAGCTCCTCCAGGATGGTGCTGTTCCCTAGGTCCTCAGCTGCAGTTCCTCTGGGATGATACTGTTCCCTAGGTCCTCAGCTGCCTCCCTCCCTTACTGCAGTTGAAATCTAGCACCTCTTCAGAATGTCACCCTTGAGTGCCTCCCAGGACGGGTACACTCTTGCCCATCACTTCTCTGTACTGTGTGACCTTGCCTGTTTTCTGCTGTTGTAACAAAATATCTGAGACTGGCTGCTTTATAAAGACCAAAAGGCTATGTGTTATCGTTGAGGAGGTTGGACGTTCCGCAGTATGGCTGGCAGCAGGGCTTTGGAACCCTGGGAAATTATGTTCAATATGAATAGAATATTAGATGATATTTTATAATTTGTGTTTATTTTCCTAGGCATACTTATTGTGCTTTGTAATGTAAGTGTCCTTTTTTGTTTTATATGCTGAAGCTATGGTTTAAAAAATTCTGCCTTTAAACAGCTCTACAGTCACTACACATATAATATATACAACCATATAAGCATAACACATATAGACAGACAGCAAATTTATGAAAGTAGTAAATTTATTTAGCAAAATGTTAAAAACTGTCAAATCTAAGAGAATTCATTCAAACTCTTGTAAGACTGTCCCCCATTCTCTCAATTTTTCTGACTAAATGAAAATTTTCACAAGAAAAGGCTGGAGAGGGAAAATACATACTTCCACTTCTTACAATATCCAGATAACCCAAACATGGCTTCAAACAGGTGCATTATACATCAAAAGGAAGAGAAGGGAAAAGGTAAGCCTTCTGGCTTCTGAACCTGTATTTCTCCTGATATTCTCACGGGTCGTTGCATTCCAGAGAGCAAGAATCTGCCCTATGGTCCTCGCTGGGCCAGAACCTCTGTGAACACTCTGTGGGCACTGGTAGGGTGACCACCTTTACCCAGATACCCTGATGAGCCGCCCCCTGAGAATCCAGATCTAAAACCGGTGCTAGAATCTTCCTTTCTCCAACAGTCACTAAGAAAATACATAAGAAAGGCTCAGGTTCCGTAAACTCAGGAGTGGCCTGAGCTTTTATGAAGCACATTTACATTGTCCTCAAACTAGTGACTACTCATAGATTCAAGGGTGGAGAAAGAAGATCAACATTGTCTTGTCACAGAGTTATGAGCTCGTGACTTAACTTCACAGAGGACTCACACAGCATGTGAGACATCCTTGGAGAGTTCACGGAGAGTGTGAAGAACTCCACGGAGTATTTACGGCATGTGTGAGACAGCTTCACAGAGTGTTTGTGGATTATGTGAGACAATTTCCTAGAGCATCCATAGAGTATGTACAACAGCTTCCTGAAGTTATCCAAAGCGTAAAAATGATGTGGTTGCTGTATTTAAAGCTTCCTTAGTCCTGGGAAGCCAAAGTTCAAGGCACACCAGTCTTAACAAAGGGCCCAAGAGCCTTCAGCAAATTGAGTCTAGAATATTGCTTTTTATACCTAAATCCCCCAAGAGGTTTTCAACTAAGCATTCACAGAATCATTTCACATGGCCACTGAAAAGGACGATGATAGTCATTTGACTGTAGTGAGCATCCAATGTAAAATAATGCCAGCCCCGTGGGGCAGCAATAGTGTTCTGAGTGCATTAGTTCTGTCGTATAGCATGGATGTCTTAGTTATTTTTCTGCTGCTGTGATAAAAATACCATGACAAAAAGCAGTTTGTGGAAGAAAGAGTTTGTTTTAGGCTTATGTTTCCAGAGGGTTTCCAGAGGGCTAAGAGCCCATCATTTCAGGGAGGCAGGGCAGCAAGTGGCAGGCGTGGTGGCCAGAGCAGGAAGCTGAGAGACCACATCTTCCACCATGAGCATGAGGCAGGGAGGCCAAACTGGAAGTAGGGTGAGACGATAAACCCTCAAAGCCGGCCCCCAGTGACATACTTCCTCCAGCAAGGTCCTTAACATTCCCAAACAACAACCCACAGGGGACCAAGTATTCAAACAGCTGAGGCTATGGGGGACAGTTTCTCATTGAGACCATAATAGACTTTCTAGACTAGCACCAGTAAATGTTTTTTTTTTTCTACAAAAGATGATAGAGGTCCTTCACGGTTGTTTAGGGGGTTGTATAGGAGTATTTGGCATGATGCTTCCTTTTTCGGTAGCTGCTTATGTGTGTATGCCCCACGTCATGCTGTCTGTGTGCAGTTTGAAGGGTAAAGGTCTGACCTCTATACTACAGAACAGAGGTCATAGGCTAAGATTTTTAAAAATATGTAAGTAAATATTTAATGAGGAGAAACCATCAAACATTTAATTTTGATCAACAACTGAAAAAAATCTTAGAATAACTAGGGCACTCATTCTCTCCTTATTAATAAAAACTTAATTGCTGGTAATACTTACATTAGACCTCTGAGTGAGAAATGTGGATATGTATGTTCATGTGTGTGTGTGTTTGTATGTGTGCATATGTGCATGTGTGTGTGCAAGTGTGAATATTTGTTGCATGTGTTTTATGTGCATATGTGCCTCTGTGTGTGTGTGTGTGTGTGTGTGTGTGTATGTGTGTGTGCTTGTGACTGAGAAGTTTGTGCCCTGTGGTGTCTAGTGCCACCACTCTCTTGCCCCACCACAAAATGTACAGTCTAGCAAATCAATGTTAGTTCTGGTGGCCACAGTTTAGGAGCTAAGCAGCTGCAGGCTGCTCTTCGTTAATAACCTATTTTAAACTGGCATCACTTGAACTCTAATTATACTTCTTCTAGAACCGCACTCTACATTCAACATCAGCAAATCCCTGTCTGAGAGTATGTTAGATTGTTTTCTTGGCTCGCCAGTGCTCTGCTTCTGAACGGCAGACAAAACAAGAGCTGCCTTGGAGAGTCCATAGGCCTTCCACCACATCAGAAGGTGGTTTGACTCAAAATCAGTTGAAATAGCCGGTAGACCCGGCGTGGTCATGTGGGCCTGTGTTAGCAAACAACCGGGATTCCCGTGCTCTCCTGTGTCTCACTCATAACCACATCTGTGTGCAGTTTAAGCTCTGTCTCATCTTCAGAGGCCTTTATGTAATTTTATCCTTGATGATAATAGCTCTTGGTGATTAATTTTCCTCCAGTCTCAGGGCAACAGGTTCTAACATGTAGTCAGTATATTTCAATCGAGAAAAAGTGGAATCGAGGTGAGTGTTTTCAAATGAATTAATCTCAATGATTGGGAAGCCCGCGTTCGAAGAAATGTAATTCTTCTAAGAATATAACTGCACAGAATGTTACAACTGCCCTGGTGCCTGCAGGGGACTGATAACAAGATGTCTCAAGGAGACCAACCTTCTGTAAAACGACAGTTCTTCCCTGGAGCCTGTGCACAGACACACCTTTCCCTTCGTTCTTCTTATTTTATTTTACAGGAATCGAACCCAGAACCGTGTGCACGCTGCACAGATACTCTACCACTGAGCTACGTCCCCTGTCCGTTTCCGTTGGGACAGAGTCTTTGTTATGTTGCCCGGGCTGGCAGGCCAGCTTTGGCCTTGCTAGCCCCTTTCTTAGCCTCTTATAGCTCAGTGCATCACCATGCTCAGTCTCCCCCCCCCCCCCCCCCCACACACACCCCTGTGTAATGCAAATTACCTCTAAAGGACTTGTAACGCCATATAAATAGTTACCATGCTGTATTGTTTACAATAAGATGGTTGGTTGGTTGGTTGGTTGGTTGGTTATTGGTTGGTTGGTTGGTTGGTTGGTATTTTTGATCTGTGGTTGGTTGGTTGAATCGGGGATGTGGAACTGGTAGATAGGAAGGGTGAGCTGTGTCTGTATCTACTTCATTCCAAGAAGGATTAGAAGCAGCTGCCAAACGAAGGATTGACTTATAGCTAAGGATACTGTGCAGACTCCGAGCACACCTGATTGATTTTACTTTCCTGTTACTGTTGCTGTTCAGGTCAGTTCATGACGTACAAGAGATGAGGATGAGGGACAGGCCAGGGGGAAATGACACCAATTCTGGGAGTATCCTCGTTCAAACTGCACGTATGCACAGGAAAGCAAACAGGACTATTGATAGTCTCTTGGCTGCTTCTTATAAACATAGCGTGAATACATTTTACCATGGTGGTAATAACCACTTCGATGTTGTCATATCTTCTCAAAGCCATCCTCCCCTTCTGCATCAGAAAGTAATTATTCTTCCACAGGTGGATTTTTCCTATTCACTGTATTGATTCTGAGCTATGTGAACCAGTCTGAGGTTTCAAAGCAAACATACTTCTAGGATCACTCATGTCGACAGAAGGACACGGTTCTCTTGGTTTGGGTGGGAAGATGGGGGTGTAGGTGTGGCGAGCATTCTTCTTCTCTCTTCAGACAGTACTTGATTCTTCAATGGAACAAGATGGCCGGAAACCAGCACTTTAAAAAAGTTTCTGTGTAACACGGAGTGAACAGCACATGTCCTAGGGAAGTGAAACTCCCAAATGCCACTGTGATTTTATTGGTGATTTTGAGAAAAGTTGCTTTTTTTTTTTTTAATTTTCCAGTTTAATGATTATAAATTCAAATGTAAAACCCAGGTCTACAGATCTGTTTCCCAATATTAGGCAAATTTCACATGTATAAAAATGTTTGTTCTTCTATTTAATCTTTCTCAAATATGAATTCATCCAGAATGATTTTTCTGCTCTCTAAAAGTCTCTTTGTCCACGCGTCTTTCTCATCCTTCACTACTGTTTAGTTTTTCACTCAGCATGCTTTCATTGCTGCTGGCACAGCATAAGGTGCAGCACATAGGTTAGTGGAGAAATCTTCAGTGACGTTGGCTGTGTCTTAATGAAAGATAAGCCACCAAGAGCCCTGAGGAGGAACAAGGTGATTGATTGTTTTCACATTTGGATTTTTTTTTAGCTGCTGTAATTTGGATCCAGACCATCCCCCAAAGGCCCATGTAACAGAGTCTTGTTTCCCAGTGTGGCACTGTTGGGAGTGCCCTAGTTAGCTTTCTGTTGCTGAGATGAACACCATAACCAAAAGCAACTTGGTAAGGAAAGGGCTTGTTTTAGCTTACAGTTGTAGTCCATCGTTAAGGAAAGGCAGGAACCTGGAAGCAGGAACTGATGCAGAAGCCTCATCTTGCTGCTTGCTCCCATGGCTTTCTCAACCCCAGGACCACCAGTTCAAGGGTAGCACCACCCACAGTGGGCTGGGCCCTCCCATATCAATTATTAATCAAGAAAATGCCCCGCCCCCCAGTCTTGCCTACAAGTCAATGTGATGGAGGCATCTTCTCCATTGAGGATACTTCTTCCCAGGTAGCTCTAGCTTGTGTCAAGTTGACAAAAAAGCCAGTCAGCACAGAGGTGGACATTTAAAAGGTGAGTCATACTGGAAAGTATTCAGGTCATTGGAGCTGCGCTTTCTAGGGGGATTGCAAGACCCTGATATTTATCTCCCCTCAATCTTAACCCTGAGGTGAGCAGTTTTGCTCCAACATACGTGCCGCCTCGCCACATGCTCAAACCAACAATCAAACCGAAAGCTCCAAAACTGTGAGCCTTCATGAGGTGATTGCTTCCAGTATTTGTGATAGCTGCCTAATGCATTAGCCTGGGAGAACACAAATTTCCTAGTTCCCAGATACTACAGGCATAGAAAGATGATATTCTAGAAACTGGTTGTCTGGCATCTCCAATAAGTTCAGATTTTAGTTCCACCATGGCTGCATTTTCAAAGTTAAAGAGGTTTGTAGTGTAACAGGAGCAATAGTCCCCACAGCCCCAGCTGTAATCAAAGCGAGCTCTTCAGAACACAGACATGCTGCACATGCTTTCTATAGGATGTTTCCTGGAAAGTAAGGCTAGGATTCTCCCCAGGTGGCATACTAGTCATTTCTAAAAGTTTTATAGTTTTATTTTTTTATTTTATGGTTATATTGGTGCTGAAGATTAGACTGAACTGGGGCCCTGCACACATGGAGCATACACTGTAGCACTGAACTCTACTCCTTGGTAGACAATTTATTTCTACCCCTATTACCCCATCCACTTCGAAAGTCACGTTCAGACTGAATGCCCAATTCAAGGCTCATTTCATGTACTGCTTTTCTAATGCATTTTAAATGGCATATTGGATTCATCAAGGGAGATCTCTCCAATCCTCCCTTCTTATAAAATTCACTTACAGATTCCTTGTCCTGGATTTCAGTCATTCTGTACCCTATAAAGAAAAAAGCCATCAAGAGAAGAAGCTACAGATGTATTTGAGTATCCCGAACTTCCAATTACATTCCTCTGATAAAGAGTATTATCATTGAGTTGCATACTTCTGCTGTCCAAGTTTCTGCTGAAATATGCTAATCATAAATATGCTAATCACAAGTGTGCTAACCATTCTAAACAGTTCAGAGCATTGTGCCTGCAAGGAAGGTAGAGATATAAAAACACAATCAACTCGAACAATATGGTGAGAGAAACCATGCCTAACCACAACAGACAAAGAAGAAAACAGCAGGTTCATTCTTCCCTCCTTTGCTTGTGATTGCTGCAGCTAGGTTGCACCTCAGAGCCTCTGTGCTCAGCAGCTTGGTGGTTCAGCCCTTTTGTGTTCTGCAAAGCCACCCAGAACTGGGAGGGGGAGGAAAACGGTCCTCTCAAGGGGGCAATTCCAAACTATTTTCTCTCAGGAAAAGAGAACTCTAAAGATTGCTTGTTATGAATACATACTCACTATATTTGCATAACAGCTACCTGGTGGTCCTGGGAGCCCATTCTCAGCTTCCCGAAGGGTAGAGGAAGGCATTTTAATATGTATTTTATTCTATGCAATGGCTGAGGCTTGAGCCTCTAATCTCATTACCAGCCTGTGTGCTTCCAGTGAGTTATTCCTCTGTCTTCAGAATTGTACTTCCAGTTTGTAAGCCCAGCTAACAATTATGTTTTCATTGCTGAAAGATGTTAAATAGAAGAATGCTTTTGGTGAGAATTAAATAAAAAATCACAGCAGGGCTCAACAGGGGCTGGTGTTATAAAACTCCTCTTTGGAGCATTTATCTTTACTCAGACAACCTCACAGAAAGTAGTAAGCCGGCATCCATGAGTCCCATTCACTGAATGTTCAACTTGACCATGTCAAAGAAAAAGAACGTTCAAGCTTGGAGAGAGTGCTCAATTATAAAAGCACTCTCGGAGTGAGGTGGCAGGGAATATGTAAACAGCCCGCTTCAGCCTGGCCAGGGTCACCAGTTGCTAGCATCTCAAGTTTTGCCACCATGGTAAGATCAGTTGATTTGTCTGAATGTCTAGTACCTTTTCCACACAGGAGATAGATCCGAGTTATGGAACTGCATCTGTCTCATTGGGTATGAATTAACCCATGTAAAACTTTTCATTTATCCTTGAGAGCCTTCCAGGTCTTCTGCCTTGGTGCACTTTCTAGGATCTTATAGGGTGGGGCCATGTTCTCAGATCCTCTCTCCTTTCACCAGGCATATGCCAACCAAAAATCCTACTTTTCTGGCTTCTCGGTGGCCCAGAAACATGCATTCTGACAAGGCAGGTGTTTCCCACACCAGCTTCATCCTGATTAATATCTAGGGTGCTTATTAAAACCACAGGCACTCAGCCTCCCTTCTCAGAGACTCTGGAACTTGGATCTGCTTGAGAATCAGATACCTCCACTTAGCAAGCTCACTGCATGACTAATAATGACTTGAGTGCATCCGCAACAGATTCATATGTGGAAGCCAGGGCCCCAGCAAGGCAGTGGGATGGGAGGGGCACCTTTAAGAGGTGGAGCCTAGCGCAAGGTGATTAAGTTATTGGGAACACTCCCTTTGGAGCACATCAATGCTTGTCTTCTGGAGGGAATTAGTTCTCATGAGCGTGACTTATTATAAAAGAGCATGACTGGTCTCTGGCTTCCAACTCACCAAATGACCATCTTGTATGTATTCCTGCCATTGTGGTACTGGGGCACAATAGAAAGGCAGGGAAAAATCAAGGAATATGAGAAGAGACAGAAGCCCTGGAGCCCAGTGAAGCCTCTTGCCAGCTGTGGTGGTTTGAAAGAAAATGGCTCCCAAAGGGTGTGGCACTATTAGGAAGTGTGGCCTTGTTGGAGTAGGTATGGTCTTGTTGGAGGAAGTGTATGACTGTGGAGGTGAGCTTTGAGGTCCCATATATGCTCAAGCCACACCCAGTAAGATAGTTCACTTCCTGTTGCCTGTGCAAGGAACATGTTGGGCGTGTGTGTGGGATGGGTTTACAGTCTCAGTGTGTATGTGTTAAGTGTGAATGTCTGCTGAGTGTGTCTATTGTATATGCATGTCGAATATGTACATGTTGAATTTTTATGCCTGTCAGATGCATCTGTTGAATATGCATGTTGAGGGTGGGTTGATTATATGTATATGTCTGCTGAGTGTGTGCTGAGTGTATGTATGTATCTGTTGGGAATGTATGTTGAATGTATATATATGCCTGTTGGGTATCCATACTGAGTGTGCATGTGTATGAATGTATATGTCTTCTGGGTATTCATATTGACTGTGTGTGTCTATTAGATATGTTTTGGGAATTCACATATTGGGCATGTGTTTACATACACCTTTGTGGTAAGAATGGGCACAACAGAGACAGACCTATGGTCATTATTGAGGATCCCTGGAAGTGTGTGCAGGGCTACTGTTGGGAACAATCTTGGCTGGATAGGAAAGTAGGTAGTGCTATGAACTCCAGCAGCACAGGGAGAAACAGAGGGGTCATGAGGAGAACATAGCCAAGGGGCTTCACTAACTGCAAGTCTGGAAGATGGTTCTTTCCACCATGATGGTGCCTTTCACCCAGGCACAGAGTTCTGGGAGACATTGGGTGGAAGACTGGCTTTTGGTTCAATTGAGTTTGAGTCTGTGAAGTTTTTTGCTTATAGGAACTTGAAACTCGAGACTTAATTTAATTCTATTTATTTAATATAGCATAGAAATACTAGTTAAAGTGTTGTCTTAGAGGATAGAAGACAGAAAGATTTCAGTGGCAGAAAGGGTTGACAATATGGAGCAGCCTCCAGACTGAGGCCCTTGGTGAAGGGTTTCTCCCAGGTCTGTGCAAGCTCCAGCAATTGAGGCAGGCCCATGGGAATTGCACAGCATGGGTCTTTCTTGACTTGCTGTGCACACTGCAGCAGCTGATGGCTGTGGCTTCTTTGCCTGGATCAGGGTGGTCGAGGGGGAGGTCTGCCAAACCAGGCGCCCCTCTAATGAAATCCCACTTCTTGCAGTGGCCCCTTTGTTCCATGCACAGAATTCCTGAGAGAGCTTTTTGTGTCTGCTCTTTTTGGCTCCAAATAAATAGATCCATAAGTGACAACTGGCAGCCGAGCAGAAAGAAATGGTTTCTGACTCCCACAGCCCCCCTTGCTGTGGGCTAGGCAGGAAAGCTGTACTTCTGTTGTTTTCGTTTTCCCATCCTTAACTGTAATTTTCCTGCAACAGCTTGAATTCCCTTCCAGGAAAACAAAATGTGATGAAATCAGCAAGGATGTGTACGGACATGCATGACTGAGTGTGTGCCAGGCATAAGCTCATCTATAAGGCCACCTACTTGGGATGAAAATACAGTCCCTTCCTGACCAGAAAAGCAATGTATGTTTAAGTTAAGCCAGTTCAGCTGGCAAGAAGATCATTTCAGTTTCCCTTCCTTTGCCCATGATTGAAATCCATGTGTACTCCCCAAACCATGCTCATATTAATTTATTATTTCATATGTTTGTATATGTGAGTCTCATAAAATGTGTGTTGTATGCTTTATTTTAGTCAGCCCAAGGAACTTTACCTCTTAGACTTCCTATAGCTTCAGACATCAGTAGCCCTGCACTGCCAAAGTTAGTGAGATTTGGACAATCCATCAGCAAAAGCCCCAGAAATGCAATCTCTCATGGACCATGACATCAATCACTAGAGTCATTGTAATCCCCTCCCCCTCCCAGCAATGGGACACAGAACACTGGTTCCCCAGCCTCCTATCGTTTCCACCATTTAAAAATTAGCATGAAAGTCACTATCAAAGTATCTGACAAATTGCACTGACTCATGTCCTAATTAATCCTGTAAATGACTTACTCTTCTCTGCTTCAACCTGCACATCCAAGCCAGCCTGAAGTTACCCTGGCACCTACATCTGAAGTAAAATCTCAGACGTTTCCTTTCCTTGGGACATGAGTAGCCGTCCTTCCTGCCCTGGTGTGGAAAAATACCCAAACTTTGGTCCAGAGAAAATGGTGCCCATGACTCATGCCCCACCTCTTTCAGCCTGCTCAGTGGGGACAGTGACCTGTCTCTTGGTTTGGCAGATGTACTCTTTCCACAGTGTATGCTTGTTTGACTCCAGGTCACGTGGCAGAGCATGTTGGGGGGGGTGTTAAGTAGAAAGTTTCCCAATGCTCTTACTTCCCAATTGTCCCAGATTCAAGAACGCTGTTTGCCCAGAAGCCTGTGCCCACCACTTTCCTCCTACTACCTGGGCTGTGTTTCCCTTTTCAGGATAATGATAACTCCTGCCGGGTCCCTGTGGATACACAGTTGAGAAAGGGCCTGGAGGTTCAGGCCAGCATGCCCTTGCTGGGTGAGCCAATGTAGCCTTTCCTCTTCAGTGTGCTCTTACCCAAAACTAACCACACAGTGCAACTCTGTAACAAAATACAAGCACCAACTGCATAGTGAAGTTTTGACCAAAGGAGGCCACATATGTGCTCCCATATGATTATAATAGAGCTGAAAATTTCTTATCATTTGGTAACATTGCAGCTTTCGTCATAGCAAAATAACACATTACTCATGGGTTAGTGGTGAAGCTGGTGTCAACACATCTACCATGTTGCCAGTCTTGCAGAGTATAACACGTACAGTTAAGCATGGTTCACAATACCTGATAACAATAATAACCAGCTATGGTACTGGTCTTCGCATTCACTATGCTTTACTTCGTATCATTATTATTATGTCTTTTAAAAAAATGGTTGTAAAACAGCCTGCTGAGTGACACACACAACCGCCTCATCCATCCTGTTTCTATTGCATGTGTTGATTGCATGGTAGCCATGGTGAGTGACAGCCCTGGAAATCCAGGTCTTTGTAAGTCCACATAACAGAAGACATGCTAACATAGTATTTTCCAGTGTGTCCCTCTGGTTGTTTGACACAGCCACAGCACGGGCTGTGATCGGGTTGACTGTTTTCTGAAGTGCTGGGACGGGATGCCAAAGAGAGTGTCTGTTGTGAGGGCTCACTCTGCGCAGAGCCTACGCTCTGTGTAGGTTCACAGGGGTGCTAGATTCTGGGAATCACTTTCTCGTTTTCTGTTTCTGTGAGTTTGGTGTCACCAAGGCCAATCACAAGTGAATCTATGTGGTGATATTCTATCTGTGCTCTAAGAAATAAAGCTTGCCTGGAGATCAGAGGTCAAAGCCAGCCACTATATCAAACATAGAGGTCAGGCGGTTGTAGCACACACCTTTAATCCTAGCATTTGGGAGACAGAGATTCATCCAGATCTCTGTGAGTTCAAGGCCACACTGGGAACAGAGCCAGGCATGGTTGCACATGCCTTTAATCCCAGCACTAATTAACCATAGAGGTCTGTACAGACAGACAGGAATTGATAGAGCTGGGCAGAAAGAGGAAGTGATGTAGTGGGCAGAGAGAGGAAGTAAGATGGCAGGACACAGAAAGGTATATAGGCATGAGTATACAGGAAGTAGCTCTCAGGCTGAGGATTTCCTAGCAGTAAGAACTTGTGACTGACTTGTTCTATTCCTCTGATCTTTCAGCTCTCACCCCAATATCTGGCTCTGGTTTTTTTCTTTTTTTATTAATAAGACTGTTTAGCAATTCATGCTGCAAATCTACAATATTGTCCTTTTATGTCTAATTTATTTTGATTGTGTACATTTTCAAGGCTTGTATCACTTACTTTTCATTGCTGTGATAAAACATCATGACCAAAATAGACTAATGGAGGAAAAGTCTATTTTGGCTGATGGTTCTAGAGAGTAAGGGTCCGTCACTGAGGGCAGATACGGCAGCAAGCAGCTGAGAGACCACATCCTCAACCACACACAGAAAGCAGAGCGAGTGAACTGGAAGTGGGATGAGGCTATAAACTCTCAAATCCACCCCCTAATGACGTACTTCCTCCACTCAGGCTCCACGCTCTAAAAATTCCATAAACTCCCCAAATGCTGCCACCAAACAGGGCCAAGTCTTTAAATATGCAAGCCTCCGGGGGACATTGCTCCCTCAAATCACTCCCAGCCTCATCCACACTGTAGCACATGTCAGAATTTCCTTTTATCTTATGAAGAGAACACACTCTGTTCATCCATCTTATCTGTCAGTGGAGATGCAGATGCCTCCATGTTCTGGTTGTTGTGAATAACGTTGTGCATGAGTATCTGTTCAAGTCCCTGTGTTCAATTCTTTTGAACATATACTTAGAAGTGATATTACTGATCATATTGCTGTTTTTTTTTAATTTTTGAGGAAACTCCATGCTGTTTCACATATAGCTGTGCTATGTTACACTCCTACTGTGCACAAGAATACTAATTTTTCCACGTCTTCGTCTACACTCATTTTCATAGCAGCCACACTAACGAGAGTGAGACGGTAATTAAGTGTGGTTTTTATTTACATTTTCCTAATACTTATTGTAGAGATTTTTTAAAAAAGAAACTCTTTCTTTTCATTCTTTTTTTTTCTGGAGTATAGGGGATTGAACCCAGAGCACTGTGCATGCTGAGTATACGCTCCACTGAGATCCAAATGTTTTTAAAATTTTCAAATACAAGGGAAAGTTGACAGAGTAACATGAAAAACACTACATTCAATGGTTGCTAATGAATTGAACACAAGTTACAAAGGACATGTGTAGCTAGAGTTTTCCTGCCTGGCCCACAGTCAGGACAAAGCTCTCTCACCCGCCAGTCCCGTAGTTGCTCAGACCCAACCAAGTAAACACACAGAGACTTATATTACTTATAAACTGTATGGCCGTGTCAGGCTTCTTGCTGTTTTTGTATCTTAAATCAACCCATTTCTATTAATCTATAAGTTGCCAAGTGGCTAGTGGCTTACCGGTATCTTAACATCTTCTTATGGCGGCAGCTGGCAGCATCTCTCTCCTCAGTCTTCCACTTCCCAGAATTCTCTTCTCTGCTTGTCCCGCCTATACTTCCTGCCTGGCTACTGGTCAATCAGTGTTTTATTTATTAACCAATCAGAGCAACACATTTAACATACAGAACATCCCACAGCAGCCATGACATATTATCCCTGAATACTGGAGACCACATCTTGTGGACCTCATACTGCTTCAGATCATCGTGGAGGAATTGGAAGGTGAGGCAAGAGCAAGCTAGCCAGAGAGCTTGCTGGAGTAACAAAGCCAGGCGTGAGGTAACCGAGTAACCAGGAAATGAATCCATTCCTCTACAAAAGGCCCTGATAGGGTACGAGTGTAAAACGTCTCTCCCAAACTCATGTGATCGAACACTTGGTCCCTAGCAGGTGGTTCTGTTTTGGAAGGTTGTGGCACCGTTTGGCCCCAGGCTTACTTGACAGATGTGGTACCTTAGGGCTGGTGTTTGGGGGTTATAGGCAGGCTCTATCTCTGCTTCCCGAGTCACCAAGATGTCACAATTTGTGCTATGAGCTCCCACCTGCATATCGCTACAGAGCCATATTATTTGCCTTCCCTACCATGATGGACTAAATCTCCTTCATCCGTGAGCCACAATGAAATGCTGCTACTTTAAATTGCTCTGTCGGGTATGTGGTCACAGTTATATAAAAGTAATACAGGCTCCACTTCATGCCTCTGTGTGTGTGTGTGTGTGTGTGTGTGTGTGTGTGTTTGTGTGTGTGTGTTTGTGTCTGTGTGTGTGTGTGTTTGTGTCTCTGTGTGTGTGTGTTTGTGTCTCTGTGTGTGTGTACGTGTGTACGTGTGTGTGCAGGTCAGGAGTCAACACCGGGTATCTTTCTCTAATGGTTTTCACTTTATTATTTTTTTTCAACATATCTTGCCTCCAGTTCATTCACAAAAAGATCACAGGACACCAAACATCTGCAGATAGCGCAGAGGATCACACTAATCCATCCGTCTTCACCTTGGCAGATAAAGGTGTCAGGGCCTGGGCACTTCTGGGAGCTAGAGCCAAAGCTGTTGCTAACACTAGTGCAGGAGCTAAAGTCTCAACCTCGGTTTGGGCCTTGGGCTTTGGCTGGCAGAGCTTGAGTCCTTTAGCCATAGAACAGTGCATCTGACTCCCAAGCTTGGGTAGGTGAGGAAAGCCTTTGGAATCCTGGGCTTAGCTCCCTTAAGCTTCACAAGGGCCTAGACGGCCTCTGCGTGTGCACTCATTGCTTCCACATTGTTTGCCTGTGTCTTCTTCGGGCCTTTATATTGTGCTTGGCAATAAAGCATGCTCCTCAGGAACTTGGCATTGACCCCCTCCACACCTTAGGAGATTCATATCTTTCTGACTGGAGTTTCTTGATGCCACTTCTGTGCCATTTTCAGGACTGGTTGTGTGTGGTATGGTTATTGGACTTAGCCATGTAATCCACAGTACACAGTAATCCACAGCTCCCGAAGCACCTAGGACCAGAAGTATTTTTTAATTTTTTTTGAGACAGTGTCTTGCACTGAAACCAGATGCAGTGGTTTAAATCAGAAGGGCCCCCACAGGCTCATCTGTATGAATGCTTGGTCACCAGGGAGTGGCACTACTGGAGAGGGATCAGGAGGTGTGGCCTTGCTGGAAGAAGTGTGTCACTGGGGGGCTTTGGGAATTCAAAAGCCCAAGCCAGTCCCAGAGTCTCCCTCTTCCTGTTATCTGAGGATCCTGATATAACTCCCATCTACCTCACCAGTACCATATCTGCCTGTGTGCCATCATGCTTCCTGCATCATGATAATGGACTAAACCTCCGAAACTGTAAGCCAGCCCCAATTAAATTCATTCTTTTATAAGAGTTACCATGGTCAGTTGGGTGGTGGTGGCGGCAGCGGTGGCGCCGCACACCTTTAATCTCAGCACTCTGGAAGCAGAGCCAATTGGATCTCTGTGAGTTCAAGGCCTGCCTGGTCTACAGAGCGAGATCCAGGACAGGAACCAAAACTACATGGAGAAACCCTGTCTTGGAATAAATAAATAAATAAATAAAAAGAGTCACCATGGTCAAGGTGTCCCCTCACAGCAATAGAACACTGACTCAAACACTGGAGTTCATCAGTTGATAGACTAGCTGGCCAGCAAGCCCAGATTTTCTCTTTTCTATACCTCCAGTACTAGAATTACATTCATTATGTTCGGTTTTTTCCTGTGTCTTCTGGAAATCTGAACGCAGGTCTGTGCACTTGTGCAGTGAGTGTTATACCCATTGTGCCTTCTCTCCATTCCATAGGTCCTACTTCTTAATATTATTTGATATCCGGACAGATCAAACCATAGTCAACCATAACAGAGCACACTGGGAGACCTGGTGGTCTGCTAGCAAGAGCAAAGGAGAGGAGGATTGAAGCCATATTCAGGCTTCCCACCAGGGTGACTATGAGGATCCAGGGGTATTATTCTCCCACAGGGACCAAAGGCAGGAGACACAGGCTAGGGAAGAAAATAGTGGTGAATCCTGTGGCAAGTGGAGCTTTTGAGATCTCTAGGTGCACTGGGGCTAGTCTGCACCCAGAACATTGTTTGTAGCTCTGTGACTTAGGAGATGTATCAGGACTCTGAATGCAGCACAGAGCCCTGGGGACATAGAGGTCCACTGGATGGTATTTCTGTAGATTTAAGGTCCTCGATGACACATGAAGGATGGGCACAGCATCTCTGGGGGAGGAGGGAGGCTCCTAACTTGGTCACTTTTGTCAAGATTTATCATGGGAAGGAGTATAATATAATAAACGGAGAAGACAGTTATTAAGCCCATACATATGTGCCCTGTACCATGCCCAGAAAGCCCCATGTAATGATCTGATTTATCTCTAAGACATGACAATACTGTTAATACCCTAACTCTACAATGAGAAATTTGAGGCATAGGAATCAAAGCCAAACACCATACAGAAAATAAGTAGTTAAAACTTATTCTTTAATTCCCCAGTTGTATTGACGATCCCTAATAACATTCCTTCGGGGAAATGTTCCTGTGAGAACACCCCTAATAGGTTTCCTGTACCCCGATAATAGGTTTTTCCACTGACGCAGTAAGCCAGATCAAGTTGAATTAAAAAGTAAAAGACCAGGTTTATTCTGAACAAAGCAACTCCCAGGTGACTCCTCCAGCCCCCAGAGATCAAGGCAGAGGAAGGGGCAGGGAAAAAAATCCCATGGCCCATCTAAGGCAGGGTGCTTATGTAGGTGCAGGGATGATGACATGTCCTTGACAAGCTGGGTTTGTGCCCAGTTATAACGCTTTAGGCAGGGATCGGGCCGCTGACAACTTCGGGGAGGAGACGCCAGCCGCCAATAATGCGAAACTGGGCTTTTTGACGGCTCTTCTCCGTTGTTGGAGATTCTCTGAGAGGGTGGGTTTGGAGAGAGAGAAATGGGGCCTCCCAGAGCCAGCTGGAGGTTCCAGCCCAACAATCCCACCAGAGGTTTTCTGGGTGGTTGTTTGCACCTCTCTCTCTTTAAACCTAATGTACATTTGCATGCCTGGCTGATATCTACTTGTTTTAAGAGCCAAGCCATTCACTCACTCTATAGGAAATCACAGAATTTATTAACTTATAATTCATTTAAGGACATTTACTCTGCTTTTTTTTTTTTTACAGAATGGGGTGATCTGGACCCAGTTCCTTGTGAACTCTGGTAAGAAATATTTTCTCACAGGTGAACAACTCTCAGGTACATCCCATGCTGGCACAGATGCATACAGGAAGGACTCCAACATCAGGCTTTTGCTGCAAACCATTTCCTAAGCTCTGTTGGGATGTGCTGGCTCATCCTCTAAGAGACAGGCCACAAAGCTGTACAGCGGAAGTGGGGGTAGTCTTTGTATGGCATGGTACAGAGTGTCACAATGATACTGCAGTGGCGGAGAGGAGGGATGGACACATGACAAAAGTGTCAGGGATGCTGGGTGCTCCTGTTCAGACCAAGGCAATCCATGTAATCCGTCGTTCTGCTAAAGGAGACAGCATTGTGCCATACCAGGAAGGGGCAGGGTCTCTGCAAATGACGGTTTCCCCCAAATTGAAACATTCCCTCCAGGAGGGAGGGGGTGCTCACGAGACCCAGGAGGAAAACAAACTCATCTTGAGGATAGCTGAAACCTGCAAGATTCTTGAAGGCCCTTCCGCTGCCTTTCAGAAATAGTAAACAACTGTCGGAGGAGGAGACTCTGAGAAGAGATCTCTTGGAGCTGTGCGGTGGCCTGTAAGTTGTGCAGCGAGCACCAGAGATGCAGCTTTGGGGACTGTCACTTGTTTGGTGCTGATGCTGTCTTTGAGTCACCCCTGCTTCTGTAAGTCACCCCTCACCACACTCCTGTGAGGAAGCCCAATAAAAACCCAATGATTCACAAGTTGGACTTTGATGCGATCATTACTTTGGTCTGTTGCAGATCCTCTTCAGGGGTGGGTAGATGTGTGTAGGTGGTGCATCTGCCCAGGAAAAGTCTCTCACACAGCAGTCTCTAAACAACCGCCATTGTCCAGAATAGACCCAGAATGTGTCTGTAGTCCCAGTTTGGACAAGACAGTCTATGGTCATCTCTCTCTCTGGCCCAATGGAGCTTCTCATACTAATTTCATAGGAAATAAAATACTGACTTTCTGACCAAAGCCTCTAGGCACTTTCATCCCCAGACTTGGAAAATAACAGGGCAGATAAGTCTCCCCAGGTGAACACACCCATGCCCTCACTTTGTGCTAATTATGCTGCCAGCCGGAAATACCAAACATGCAGTCTGTGGACATGTAGAAGAACAAAGCCACATTCCAAAAATAAGCACAGGTCAAATTTGTGAGTGAGACTTCATGGTTGAGCAAGCTTAGTTAGAGGCCTCTCATTTTAGTGGCCCAAAGTTGCATCCGAGTGGACCTCGGATCAGAACGTTTGCAGACAAGGAAGACGCTGGGCTGAAGAAGGCAGCTAAAATATGTTCCATCAATGGCAAGAAATGTCTTCACTCTGCATCCTTGAGTACGTGTGTGTGTGTGTGTGTGTGTGTATGTGTGTGTGTGTGTGTGTGTGTGTGTGTGTGTTACTGGGAATGGAACCCAGGGTCTCAAGCATGAGGTGTACAAAACCTAGCCACTGAGCTACATCCCCAGCCCTGCATGGCTGTTTTCAGAGACTGGGCTGTGGATTCCTGATTTGAACCCCGCCAACATGTCCCAGGGATTCACTCTAAGGAGCAGGTCTGCATACTGCTGCAATGTCACACTACTGTCCTGTGCCAAAGTCAGAAGCTCTGCACAATAAGAATTCTCTTCAAAAACATTTTAAAGCCCCAGGAGGCCCCTCCTTCCGTGCTTCCCCTCAGCAGATCTGAGGGCTGCAGCATCTGCTGTGTGCCTCCCCTCCCCCTCCCACCCCTCAGGAAATTTCAAAAGGAGTCCATCTGGTGTTTAGTGTCTTTATGTTGGCTCTTTATATAAACAAGCTCTGTGATGCAATTAAGGGTTAGGCTTTCTGACCACGTGATTCATCCTGGCTTCACAGTCCCCTCTTCTTTCTGGATTCATGACATCTAGTATTTCCATGTCCCCTAGAGCAGTGGTTCTCAACCTTCCAAAAGCTGCAACCCTTCAATACAGTTAGTTCTTCAAGTTGTAGTGACCCCCAACCATAAAATTATTTCGTTGCTACTTCAAAACTATAATTTTACTGCTGTTATGAATTATAATGTAAATATCTGATCTGTGACCCCCGTGAAAGAGTCATGACCCACAGGTTGACAACAGCTGTCCTTAGCACCTGAGCTCTCACTCTGTGTGACTAAGCCTGGCTCTGAGGACTATGTATCTTCTCAGGACAGATTGTGAAAGTCACAAGGGAACTACCTTAGGAGAATATGAATCAGCCAGTGGTGAAGTTTCTGTCTGGTAGAAGTCCACACAGTTATCTGCCCCACAGCTAGGTGCCTAGGTCTAAACTGCCAAGTATGGTCTCATTTGAAAACAAAAATTTCTTAGCTGAGCGAGGGGTGCAGACTGCTTTGCTTGCCATTCTGAGAACCAGTGATTTTTTTTTTCCCATATTAGTGTGCTGTGATTAGGCATATTCTGGTGACCAGACCTAGGTTTTCAAACTGGCCATAGACTAAAATCACCTGGAGGCTTTCTGAGCATGTCCAGGCAGCAGTACTTTTACAGCTTTCCATGTGGCTCCGATGAACAGTACGTTGTGAACCCCAGCTTTGGGGACAGTGCCTCTCAAACTTGTATGTGCTCAGATTGCCCACAAAGCTGCCTAACTGGGGATCCTGTCTCCCCAGGTTCAGGAAGGGGATGAGGTTACTGCTTGTCTGTCACACTCTAGGTGATGCTGCTGGCCAAGGGCCACACTCTGAGTAGCAAGGCTACACGTTTGTAGCATAGCATGATAAGCTGTGGCCCACAGGCCAGCTGCTTCAGAGTGTTCCCGGGACATTATGAGAGTTAGTCATCATTATCAACTTAACTGGACTTAGAATCACCTAGGGGTGCCCACCATAATGGTGCACACCTGTAATTCCAGTACCCAGGAGAAGGAGAGAGAAGTTTGAGACTAGTCCAGGTTATACAGAGAGGTTGTGCCTCAAACCCCAAAGACTGAGGATGGAGCTCAGTCATAGGGCAAGGCCCTGAGTCCTATGCCCAGCAACCCACTTCCCCAAATCACCCCAGAAATTGGTGAGGGCATCACATGGTAAGGGCATTTCCAGAGAGGATTAACTGAGAAGAGAACCGACCCTGAATATTAGGAACACATTCCTATGGGGTCTTCAATAGCATGGTTGGCACAATGAAAAACAGAAATGACCATAGTGGCTAATTCTGCCTGTAACATTTATGGGGCCTCAGAGAAGAGCACCAAAGTCCACATACCATCCTCTACATATTTATTTAAAAGTTACTTGTCAAACTGAAAAAAAAAGGGTTCTTAACTTCCTGACTTTAAAATATACTTACATGGAGACACAATCCTGTAATTCTAGCACTTGAGAGGTGGTGGTGGTGGGGTGCAGGAGGGTAAGGAGTTCAAGGGCATCTTTAGTTACATGGATGAGTTTAAGACCAGTCTAAGCTACACCAAACCCTGTCTCAAGAAACAAAAGAGAAAGGAATAATTATAGACTAGTCTGAAGACCAAGTTCAAATTCAGTGTTTCTAGCCACTTGGGGGTCAATGGCATATATATATATATATATATATATATATATATATATATATATATATATATATATATATATATGCATATGAACCAGAGCAGGGCAAGCTGGCTGTTGGCCCCCATCCTGGCCTCTCCTCACTCTATAGAGGAATAGAATCTCGTGAATAGATACAGGCCCCCCACTGTCTGCTTGTGTTGTAGCCACAACCCATGAACAACTACCTGTCTTCATGCCATGGCCTAGGGATTTGATCACCTGGAGGATTGACCCCAGAGAATCCACCCACATTGACCACCAAGTGAGACCATGGCTGTTTGGGCAGGAAATTTTGGATCCAAGTTACCTGGAATATGATCCAGAGAAAGATGGATGGACTCCAGGAGGGTTCAATTCTCTCCCCAGCAAGTGTTGGGGATATACTGTGACCTATGGACATGGGGTCAGGGCAGACACCCCTCTCCAGGCAGAGCTGCACTGCCAACAGCATTTATACAGCTTGCCACCCACGCTAGACACTGCTCTCGGGGCTTCCATTCACAATCCTTTCTACATCACAGGCTCTGCGACGAGCTTGCACCACCCAAAGCAAGTGGCTGGAGAACCAGGATTCTGTCTGGAGGTCTAGTGCAGAACCCACAGTCCCCCGCCCCTGCTCCCCACTGTTGAGTTTACTGCTTCTCATAAAAGACAGGAAGCCTGGACCAGATCATCTCCTGATCCCACTTCCTTCCCCATGATGTTTCTCAGCTGTGCCAGCAGGGCGGGTCCCAGTGAGGCCAACTGTAGAAGGAGAAGGTGGTCCCCATACTCTCAGGCTCAAAGCCTGATAACCCATGACTGTGTGTGTGACTTTTCAAGTTGCACTTTCCACGAGACATGCCCCAGAGTTAACAGGTGTTACAGACATCCCCCATCCAGCTGTTATTACCACAGGTAAGAGTCTTTGTTGGAATTTTCTCCTCTGGTGAGCAGACGTATTGAAAGAGTCCTTCCAGGAAGACCTTTCTTGGGTTCTGATGAAAATTACGTGTTCACTCCTGCCCTTGGTAAATGAAGATGTGGAGTGAATATATTCCTTTAGATATGCTCCTAATTCTGTTTCTAGATTTGTCCATGATAAAGTATCTTATCAAAATAATACTTAGATAAAGGAGTCTTTTCCAGCTTTGAGGAAATTGGCTGTATGGATACTTCAGCCAGGGCTGTGATCTAGTGTTTAATCCAACTCAGCAGGGCTGACTCAGGAGCAGATAGGGCTATTAGGATCCTTTTCTCTGCAGTATGGGCCAGCTTGGGAACTATGGCAAAGGAAGGAGGGGAAAGCCAACCGGTTTGGCCAATAGTACGTCTGCAGATTCCTCTCGCTGTGTCTTGGCTGCGGATATACAGGGAATATTTTGCCTGAATCAAATCTGTAAGGCAGTTCACATCCCTGGAATTACTCTCTTAGACCAATTTAACAGGCAAGGGCTGAAAGTAATCAGGTTGGGATTGTCGTGCAGTTGTGGCAAGTTCTAAAAATTGGCCCGAGCAGGAGCGATTTCAGTGTGTGTGCCTCTCTCCATTGACAATGGCAAGAGTATTCTACTTTTCAATTCGCACTTACACAGTCTGGAAGAGTCGGCTTTGTTATTTTTGCTTGTTCACATACTCAGACGTGCTATGACTAACCTTAGGAATGTTGAGAAAGTTTTCTGAGGTTGGCGGGGGTAGCACATGCCTGTCAGCCTAGCACTGGGAGGCAGAGGCAGGGGGATGGAAACTTCAAGGGAAGATGGGCTGTATACTCAGTTTCCTTTGCTCAAATAAACCCATAAACGAGGAAGTGGGTAACTTGTCTTATGATGTGGGAAAGACTGTGTTCCTCCTAAGGGGTATTTTGCGTCAGCCTTCACTCAAGTTAGAGACCAACTTGCTCATTTTCCAATCATTTTTTGCCCTTATAAATATTGCTCAAGCTGGACAGTGGTGGTGCACGCCTTTAATTCCAGCACTCAGGAGGCAGAGGCAGGTGGATCTCTGTGAGTTCAAGGCCAGCCTAGTCTACAGAGTGAGTTCCAGGACAGCCAGAACTGTTTCACAGAGAAACTCTGTCTCAAAAAACCAAAAAGAACAAAGAAGAAGAAGAAAAGAAAGAAAGAAAGAAAGAGAGAGAGAGAGAGAGAGAGAGAGAGAGAGAGAGAGAGAAAGAGAGAGAGAGAGAAAGAAAGAAAGAAAGGAAGGAAGGAAGGAAGGAAGGAAGGAAGGAAGGAAGGAAGGAAGAAAGAGAGAAAGAAAGAAGGAAAGAAAGAAAGAAGGAAAGAAAGAAAGAGACAGACTGCTCAACGACAGCAGTTTAGAGCCCTCTGTCAATGTGGCTATCAGAGAATGACCTGATTACTCGGTCTATAAGCTCCCAAGTCATGAGTTCTAGTCCTGTTTGTACCATTTCCTAATTTCCATCAATTAGAGACCCTGCCCTGTGTGCCTTGATTTCACTAGCAGTGAGCTGAAGATAGAGGGGCTTGCCTTGTCCAGCTGTGAAGCCCAGCAGGTATCTCCCTGAGGACCACTCCAATCAACATACTGGGTAAGGGGGTAATGAGAAGCAGCAACACATGGTTCCTGCTCTTACAGAAAACCAAAAGGGAAATGGCCAACTGTGGCCCATTATATGAGCAAAAGAGTCTCTCTGCATGAAGAGGTACTATTGTCTGCCATCTGTGGTATGACTATAATGTAGGAGGAAACAAAGCCCCCAAATGTCAGTCTAGGATGCTCAGAGGCTGAATCACCCAGGTTTGTACAGTCAGAGGAAGACAGTTTCACTGAGCATCAAGGAAAAAGCCAAAGTTCATCTGATGGCAGCTTCTGGGATTGTAGACATGGTGCCTAAGCAGACATGGGCTTTAAGGATTGAGCAGGCAAAATGCAAATCCATTTGGTTAAGGTTTTCTCAAATTGTGTTCCCAGTCTTTTGGAATGTATTCATAAGTATAGCACACAATGGAGTAAGCTGGGGCTCAGTAAGTTTGGGGCATGCTGTACATTACATGCCCTTGAAATTCCTTATCTGTAATAACATGTTTAGAGGAAATGGTACACCTGCAAGACATTTTAGAGCCCCACTTTATAATACTTGGTTGAGAAGTATCTTACACAGCACAGGTTTGGGAAATGCTGATGCTAAGTGTCATAGCAAACATCCTAGGTGAACACAAGAAGAAGGTAAAGGATTAGAGAAGGCTAGAGATGTATTAATAGTTCATTAACAGGACACTTGCCCAGAATGTGTAAGGCCTTGGGGTGAGTCCCCAGCATTGCAAAAACAATAACAACAACGGAATGTAAGCTTGTTAGAGCTCTAGTCAAAAGAAACATAACAACACACAGCACATGACTTAAAGACCCAGTAAATCAAAATCCAGATGTCTGTGGTCATAGTTGTTTCTTACAGCTAATGTAGAGTTCATGCCGATCCCCCCAGCATACTATGAGCACAGGCTTTAATAACTCACCTGAGCACTTCTTACTCAGAGTTAGTATTTTATTTTAGAGGTAGATTTGAATCCATTGTCTCTGCTTTACTGATTTGGGTGAGTCATGTGACCTTCCCAAATACTCGCTTCCTTCATTTACCTTGAATGAAGATAAAACCTAACCTACTCCCACTTAAAATGTGCTTAACAAATTGTTAATCTGTGTTAAAACGTTTACTGTCATCATGGATTTTACTGCAAATAAAAACAAAAACAAAAACAAAAAAAAACAAAATGTTACAGCAATATCCTGAGGATGAGGGAAAATACCTGGAAGGCAGTCTGCCTTGGGTGCGGTGCATAACAGGTCTTTTGAAAATGAATGTCCTCAATTGCCAACAAAGTGATACTAAAAATGCCTGGGACAGCTTTATGCTATAGGAACCTATGGCATTCTTAAATGAAGTTCCTCATTGCTTAAGGCCGCTGTAGGGTTCAGAGGGAGACTTTATTTCATGCTTCTGAATCTTGTACAGTAAGAAAAGAATGACCTAAAGTAGGTTTCATGGTCTCCAGAGCTACTTCCTTCTTAGCCCTAGACAGGAGACTGTGGACATCAGCTGAGTCCCACAGAAAGCTGAAGTGGCATTATTGTCATTGTGGTTGTGACCCACAGTGGAGCCCAGGATAGTCCCTCCTCTGCTAGGACTGACTGTGGTCAGGACTAATGTCACCCAAACATCTCACTTCCTTTATCCAGTTTTTCTTTTTACCCGAGTGTGTATGTGACTAGAGAGAGAAATTTAAAAAAAAAAAAAAGGGAGAAGTGGTATTTACTTTATAAGCATTTCTGCTGTGAGAGAATTGAGTCATCTGCCCACCATCTTTCCATCTATCTATATGTCCATCCATCTATCTATCCACCAGCAACATCCCCATTTATTGGGCACCTATAATGGACTAAGCTGTAATGTCTTTGTCCTCAGAGATCTTGGAGTCTAGAAGGGTGTCTTAGCCTCCAAGCCACAAGACGGACTGCTCACACACAGCTACTCACACTTTTGCCTCCATCTGCCAAGTGAAGTGCTAGGTCTGAACTCCTCTAGTACTTCAGAGCTATCTCTGCCTTCAGACCCAGGTAAAATTCTTCAGACTTGCATTCAATGACAGACATGAAGACGTGGATGTCTCAAGGAGTACATTTTCATTTCATAAAGCCCAAAGTCTCTAAAGATACATTTGCTACAAAACAATGAAAATACCCAGGGCTTCTAGTCAGTCCCTATGCAAGGGAAATCATAAGAAGGACTCATTGGGCCCTGAATAATCCCAGAGTAGAGTGTGGCAAGCAAAGAATTTCTGGAAGCCCAAGAAGGGGGTGAGGCATGTGCAGATGGCAAAGCATGACTGGATATATAAGTATCATGCTTAAAGGGCAACTATTTCTTTTTAGCTCTGTTATACAGCACTTCATCTGGGAACTTAATAAGAGGCAACATCTCATGCACTAGACAATCAGTTGTGTCCCGATCTGAAAACTTCTCCAAAAGCTATGGCTCTGGATTCTGTCTAGACCCTTCAGATAAGAGAATAAAAAGTCTTAAGTGACTCTACCCTTTACCAGCTAAGTTTCCTGAATTTACCAACATAGGAATAATACTAACACTAAAATTGTAATAGTAACAATAAAGTAGACAAGAATTAGTGGGTAAGAGCTTAGTTTTTAGAATGAGGCAGATGTGTATTTGTATCTAGTTTCTAGCATTTACAAATAATTTGACTTTATGCTAGGTGGGATGGTGCCCATCTGTAATCCCAGCATTTTAGAAGGCTGAGGCAGGAGGGTTTTTTAATTTCGAGGCAAACTTAGATTGCACAGTAAAGCCCTATCTTCATAAAAAAACAAAAACAAAAACACCTACCATAAACAACCAAAAATAATATGGACCTAGGAAAGTTACTTGAATTCTTTAGGCTTTAATTTTCTCATCTGACAGATAGGAAAATAGTAGTCATCTTGGTATCAATGCAAAGATGAATTGTGTAAACAACATGGCGACAAGAAGGCTGGAAGCACTCAGTAGTTAGCTGCTGTTATTAACCACACTGACTAACTCACAAAACTGTTGTCACTCATGGAGCATAAAGCAATAGCATGTATACTTAGGTGTTTTATAAAGTTTACTGTATTGTGTTCCTTATTATTAGTTGTTGTAAATAGCTGTGGCTGTAATGAGAGCTTGCTATTAATAAGTTTCTTTGTAAGTATATGCTCTAAGAAGGACCAAATTAATAAGTTACTTCTTATCCTACAACACATAGACTAACCTGAATATTGTTGTGTGTCAGGAGCAAAATACACGGTGTGAGTGAGGTAAGAGCAGGGTCCCCTGCAGGAAGCAGTACAGAGAAGCAGAAGTTTTTGGACCTTTCCACAACTGCTTCTCTACTTTACTGTAGGACAGTCTTTCTGTATGCTGTGAATATATGTTGCTCCCATTGGTTAATAAATAAAGCTGCTTTGGCCTATAGTAAGGCAGGATAAGAGCCAGGAAGGAAATACAAGCAGAGAGACAGGGAGCAGAAGAGTGAAATCAGGGAGATGTCATCCAACTGCCCAAGGAACAAGACGCCATGGCCACATGACAAAATATAGCTTAATAGAAATGGGTTGATTTAAGATGTCAGGCTAGCTAGCAATAAGTCTAAGCCATATACCAAACCGTTTGTAATTAATATTAAGCCTCTGACTGATTATTTGGGTATCGGTGGGCCAGAGAGATTTATCTGTCCATACTACTTTATCTGCTTTTGGTTACAATGAACATTTATTCTGAGCCAAGGATTCATGCTGGAAAAAATGTGATCAAGAAGCAACCTGGACATCAGGCTGGTATGTAGGAAACATCACAGATGTTTCACACCTCAGTTGTCCTCACTGGAACAAGGTTGGTGTGCCCAGCTCTCTAAACACAGACTGAACTGCTTTGCAAAGAAGTGAATAATTCATGGAACAGTTTCTCCAGGTTGTGTATGGGACACAGCGATACTTCCTTCATGGAAGACATCTCTAGCTGATAATCTTCTTTTCTGCTGATTCCCAGATAGACCTTCACAATCCTTCCCAACAAGACACGTGTTTGAAATACTGAAACAATGGCATTTGTTTACATGGGATGAAATCCAAAGATAATTCCACTTCCCATGAGTTTAGCATTCACTAAGCATTTCCTTAGGGGATGGTAGTGGCACACTTGTCTGTTTCCTACTTACCAGCTATTCACCTAGCTCCCTCTTTCTTGGAGAGTCTACATAATACTTCCATTCCCCTGCCTCTTTTGCAGGTACAGCGATCACATATTCTAGCTCTGGCCAAGGGAACATAAAGAAATGCTTCCCACGTGATCCCTGGTGATGATGGTTTTTTTCCTGGTAAAAGAGAGAGTAGAGAGAAGCACAGCTGTTACAGTTGGACCTCGCTTGTGTGGGGATGTAATCTCTGATCTCACCTATGATTTTATTTTGAAACAGAGTTGCTATTTACTAAGAAAAAGCTTTATGTGGAGTCAAGCATAGACATTAAGGGGGAGTGGGACACTTAGGAAAGGGCAGTGCCCACCTAAGACATGGCTGTGAGCTTCCATCTTGTAACTATAAACATCGAACATTAAAGGCAAAGGCAGTGCCTATGGATGGTGGTGCAGGGAGGCAGACCAAGTCTATTTCTTAGATAATATTCATTGTTGATAAACTTACCAAAATTGAAACCACCCACTTTTGAACTTCTCATTTATGAGAAAGTAAGTGCTTCTTCTGGAAGCCCCTTTCAGTTGGATATTCTGTGACTTGCCACCAAATCATTCCTATGTGTCCAAATCCTTTCCCTGTATTTACGGCATCTCCACCTTAAGTGGCAGAACACAGCCCGATGACCATTGCTGGGAAAGCCCAGACTCCCAAGAACTTGACAATGGGCATATTACCTAGGCTCTCCCGAGCATACCCACCCATGCCAAACTTGGAGTCAGACGCCAGTGTGTATAGAAGCAGCTGGTGCAGAACCCATGCTAGTGAAGGAGGCGGGGGTGACACTCAGCTTCCACAGGGAGCAGTGGCAGTGATTCTACTTGCCGCTGCATGTGGAGTCTAGAGTCGCCCCAAGTCAACAGTATGGCTGGAGGTGGACGTGCCATGACCCAACAGTGATGGCATTATTGAGAGTAACTGGCAGAGAAAGGTCCTTGAATGTACAATTTCTGAGCCAGAACTTTTTGAGCTCCTCCATATCCTTTAAACCAATTCTTACTTCATTTAACTAGCAAAATTGTCTTCTGTTTGTCTTAGATTGTTTGTGTTGCTATAACAAAATGTCTGAGATGAGGTCATTTATGAAGTACAGCAATTTATTTCCTGCAGTTCTAGAGGCTGCAGTCTCCAAGATTACTGACAAGATCAATTACCTGGTAAAAAGCTACATCCTCCAGAGGGGAGGGATGCTGTGTGCTCACTGGGCAGAAAGACAGGAGGCTCCTTAACTAAATGCGTTAGAGCGCCTCTTCTATATGGGCCTAGATCCCCATCACCGTGTGGACCTCTTAAGGTCCCTGCCTCATGGCTCCACCTCTTATCCTATCACACTGGCCACACCTGAAAGTTGAAAAGGACACATTGAACCGTAGCACTGCTGCTTTCTTACTGACACTGTAACCAATGTCCAAAGGCAGCATGGGCAGGGCTGGCTAAAAGAAGCCCATGGTTAGCACACCACTCGCTGTCTTCTGAGTGTCTGGGCAGTTACAGCAGCTAAGACTTGAAGACATCAGAACATTTCCCCTTGTGTTCATCTGATTTCTGTCAAGTGAAACTCAATTACATGGAAACCTCCGAGATCAGACATGAACCAGTCTTTTCTCCTTCCTGGAAGGAAACCAGAGCTTAGCTCGTCCTTTGTGGCTGTTCAGAATGCCCACAGTGACCTAGTTACCATAGCTAAAGGCTTCCTTTTCAAAACACAGCACAGAGCCAGCCAATTCAGAGTGCTCTCCAGCCATCCTATGATTCTTTCCTGCTTCCATAGACACCAGCTCTATTGTAAGTATCATGTATTACTGCCTCCTCCTTTACATCAGCTTGTGAGGTTCCTGAGGCCTTGTTGTGGGGCCATCTGAATAGTTCAGTAACAGTTGTCTCTCTCCTGATTCTGCTCCTAGCCTTCTGATTGGTGAGGCTGTAAGCAAAGCCTGGAGTCACAGGCTGAAGTGATGTGAAGGCAGCCCCAGAACCACACTTCCCTATTCTGGCTCCTTATGCTGTTTGGGTCTCAGTGGTAGATCAGATGCCTGATAGGGATCCTTTAGGCACCTGTGGTCTCTAAAGTTAGGGCTCAGATCTTAGTTTCCTGTTGCTCTTCTTACTCAGCCTTTTGATTTTCTAGTTTATCTATAATAATATCAACCACCTTTAAAGAACGCAATCAGTGTAACATGCTAGATGCTCTCTGACATTTAACTCAATCCTCTTGTCTCCTTTGTAATGTTGGTTTTCTTTCACCCCTGTTTTCTATTGCTGTAAACTGAATGCCATAGGTAATTTATGAAATATAGGTTTTGGGGGGATAGAGAGATGGCTTAGCCCTTAAGAGCTCTTGCTGCTTCTGCAAACAACCCTAGTTTGGCTCCCAGGACCTACATCTGATGGCTCACAACTACCTTGTAACTCCAGTTTCAGGGGATCCAATGCATTTATGTGTGTGTGTGTGCATGCACACATCTGAAGAGAGAGATACAAATACACATAATTAAAAATAATAAAAATTAAAAAGTATATAGATTTTTTCTGTAGTTCTGGAGGCTAGAACCCAAGAACATGGTGCCAGCATCTACTGAGCATCTGGCTTGTGGCTTGGCAGAGGCCAGTGGATGGTGAGGCTGAAATGCTGCAAGTGTGCCACAGAGAGCTCATCAGTATCACAATGCTGCTGAAGGCAGCCATCAATTCACTGACACATGAATGAAGAACACTTTACAAGGGGAAAGCTGAGAACTGAATCATCTCTTAAGAGGCTCACCCATCCTGTCTCCTAACATCTCACTATAACAATTGACTCTCATTAGGGGTTTGGGGGAGCCATTTAAACAGTAGCAACTCCTGTTTCCTAGACAACAAAGCAGGTGCAGAGTGGTTTGACTTCTCACCCCTTGGTTCCAGGCTGAGAAAAATTGACATTACAAGAGAATTAGTCAGCGGTGTGCCAGGAGACCTTGAACATCAGCCTCCCTGGGCCTAAAGTCCGGATTCTCATCACTTGTCCATTTCCCTTGTATAAACACTTCGCTTCTCTGATATCAAATCACCAGTGAGAAGTCACTGTGAAGAAATGATACACTTGCCTTTTATAGGCTGGTGAAAGCCAGCTCCCACATCTACAGTTTGCAGATGGGTGTATTAGGGGTCTAGCCCAAAACCCAGTTTGCCTGTTTAGTGTTTGGCTCTATGAGACACAGTTTGTTAACAGCAGTGTTGGGCGGGGGTTTGGCTCAGCGTGAGAGTGTTCGCCTAATATGCCTTAAGCCCCAGGCGCTGCTCCCAACCATTCACAAAAAGACAGGAAATAGGGGGGCGGGATATGTTGGAAGTTTTGTGAATGTGCCAGTGGATAATTTACCTAGTTCTTATTGGGACTCAGAGGTTCCATCGTTGTAGCTGTACCCACCCAGCGTTTGATGTCTGTGCTTCATGCTAGTCCCTGTGGGCACACACACTGTCTGTATCAAGCGACATGTGACAGAGGTAAGCTGGGTAGCTCGTGGCAACCCTTCTTTATGAAA
The DNA here is from genome assembly GCA_902168405.1 of Peromyscus aztecus. NCBI lineage: Eukaryota > Metazoa > Chordata > Mammalia > Rodentia > Cricetidae > Peromyscus > Peromyscus aztecus. The sequence goes on from CABHPQ010143027.1 coordinate 39,213, forward strand.
GCAAGCCTTAAAGCAAAGCCTGTTGGCTGTGACTTGGAATAATAAGGTAAGGACTTCCTTCCAAGAATGAGTAGCCCCACAACCATGCAAAGTATGTCTGACCAAAACACCAAGTTTAATGGTGTGATTTTTTTTATGCCAGCTACTAGGCCTTCTGAGGTCTGAGATGATCTTGTTTCAACACAAAACAAAATACT
>CABHPQ010143028.1:0-44366 GCA_902168405.1 Peromyscus aztecus
CACACACACACACACACACACACACACACTGGGACTTAATCCTGCTAGATATTATATATGATGTTTGACATTATATGTAAGATGTAGAAAGTTCCTGAAGTGAGCTCCCTTTGAGAAATTCATTTGGAAAGAGATAGAGCAATGAGGTCCTAAAGGGAAAGTCCCCTGAGTCCTAAGAAACAATGGAAGTTTTCATTTGTAGATTTCTGGTGTGCATGCGGGGATTCCTCACCATGTAACTCAGGCCACACATGTGCCACAAGTCACAGAAGCAAGCAGTATGCAAGATCATAAAGTTATCCTGTAGCTAGCTGTACAAGAGAAGGTCTGCAACTCTACAGAAGGCTTTGCTTAAAGATTCTGTCTAGAAAGCTACAGGTGGTGTGGCTTGATTTTCAGGGAGAGAGAAGCCCTGCACCTTGATCCCATGTAACCCAACATATCCTAAAGAAATGATGAGAATGCTATCTCACCAGATCTGCCAGGGTGAAGTACCTGCTTTTCCTTATTCACATTGGGGCAGGAGAGCTGGAGGGAGAGTGAGGTTCTAAATGCATTAAGATTAGCATATGAAAGAAATCAAGACACAGACTAGGACCTGCAGAGGGCTACCTATAACAGGATAGAACAGACACAGAAAAACATGATGAGATGCAAATGTCTTACAAAAGGTCATCATCCTTTGGAGATTTGTCTTCTTAATGTTTGCCAGGACTACTCCACCTCCTGCCTTGAAAATACTCCTATTCCTAAAACTATCCCTGTTTCTACAACTATCCACATGTATTTGCTCAACTATTATTCCAGGACATGAGAACCTGGCAATGACAACAGATGCCACTGGACTTAATATTTACCTATGGAAATAATGTTTGCTCATTAATGTAGACCTAGAAATATTTCTACATTGAAATTATAATTTTAAAATTATATATAGCTTTTATTAATTTTCTTCTTTGACAGTTTCAAATACATACACGAGAAATTCTGGTTCCTTTCAAACCCACTCTTGCTTAGCCTTATCCCACTGCTTGTAGCCTGCCTCCTTTGTAAATCCCTTTCTCACATCCTCATCTTTGTGTTTTGTCTTGTAACCCACTGAGTTTAAGCATAGACATCTGTATGACTTTAAGTTTCTAAGTATTCAATGAAGTCTGGTTGGTCAACCTGTGAATATACAAAGACAATGATTGTCTTCCACAATCCACAAGAAGCCAATAGTCCATCAGAGTTTCCTTTGGTCCCATGAGTCCCTTAAAAATCCATGTCTGATCAATGACATACCTAGACTCATACAGGCCTGTTGCATGCAACTGTAACTGCTCTGAAGTCATGATTGCAATGGCTGTGTCATGGCCAGAATATAACACTTTACAGCCTTTCTCTCTGCCTTTTGACTCTTACATTCTTTCTGCACTTTTAATTTTCATACTGTCTTTTCTAGTTTCCAGGCTAAGTAGAATTATGGATGGGCATTTGTCTTTCATTCTGCCCTAAATTTCTTTTTACATCAATATGCTGGAAAGAAAACTAATTTATAGGAATTGAGACAATGTTAGAATTTATTTCCAAGTAAATTGAAAACCTATTTATGCTGTCAGTAATTGACCTTTAAGAGCTGTTCAGGTTATCCAACCACACATTTTCAAATGATGGTAAGTGCAAAATAGTTTAATGTCAATTGATGTGGAAGTTGCTTATTTGCATTAATTAATGAAGAAAGGTCTAGCACGTGAAAATATTTTATTACAAAGAAGGATATTTTAAATGAGGCTGTCCTTTGAGTTTGCAGTACATCTAGTGAAAGTTATGTGTTAAATTAGAATTATTAGGACTGTGGATATAGAAGTACTTGTTTAGTATGCACAAAACCCTGGGATAAATCCCTAGCAAACACAAAAGAAACCTGGAAGGAACACAAACATGTAACTTCATCAATTGGGAGGTAGAGGCCAAGAAGTTCAAGGTAATGCTTGGCTGCATAATGAGTTTTAGTGGGCTATACAAGATACATTTTTTTAAAAAATTAGTCTTAGATAAACTAATATGGTAGAACATCTTTGAAATGAAATTGTCCATTACAGTGAATATCCTGTACTTGAAAATGCTCCTAAGATTTTGGGTCTCTATATTTGAATCTTTGGCCCACCATTTTTTTAAAAAATAAACATGGTACATTGTAGATGGATTAAAATAAAATAAATTCAAAAAAAGATTATTAGCTGAAGAAAAAAAATAAAAAACACATAACCAAATATAGGGCTGAAAACCTTAGAGAGATCAGGGAAATAGGGAAAGTCACCAGCCAACCTTACCTCACCAACTCTGCAGCTTCCAAATGCAAGTCACTTCCTGTCTAGCCATGCTTTCATTGCCTTGCTGTTCTGCCATCTGATTTGCTCTCTGTCCAGCTACATCACTTCCTCTTCCTACACAGCTCTGTCACTTTCTGTCTGTCTGTACAGACCTCCAGATCGCCATGGTTAACTAGTGTTAGAATTAAGGTGTGTGCCACCACACCTGGCTCTGTTTCCAGTGTGGCCTTGAACGCACAGAGATCCTGCCTGCTAAATGATAGGATTAAGGGCATGTGCTACCACTGCCTAACTTCTTTGTTTACTTATAATGGCTGGCCTTTTTCCTCTGATCTCCAGGCAAGCTTTATTTATTAAAGCACAAATAAAATATCACATTTCAGCACAAATAAAATATCACTACAGTACACGAAACATAATTATTAAAAAGTCACAGTAGGAGATTACCTTTTATAGTTCAACATTGTTGCAAAAATTATATCAATATTCCTGTTATGAATAGAATTCTATGCTATGAATAAGGACAAAACATTATGCAAGACTTTTCAGTGCTGCTGAATGGCACAGCATTGTGATGGCACACACACACACACACACACACACACACACACACACACCATCATGATAGCATCACACAGTACTGTAATGGCACAGTAGAACATTGTAGTGGAACAACACAGCATTGAGGTGACACAAGAGGGCATTGCCATAGCAAAACATGACATTGTGAATATACAATAATTCACAGGATTTTTGTGGCACTTCAATGGCATAGTAATTGGATGATCATGACCTGAAAGTACAATGTGATGACACAATAGAGCACTAAGATGATAATATAAGGCATTATGATATAAAAATAGGGTCTGGTTACAGTATAATACAGTCTTGCTATGGTACTATAGGACATTATTTTGGTACACCATGATAGAGCAATTTCAAATAGGAAATGATAATGGTACAAAAAGGCATTGTGCTGGTGCAATAGGACTTTGTAACAGCACTATTGGACATTGTGACAGCACTATCAAGCACTGTGAGTCACTATCAAACATTGTGATGGTACAATAGGGCACTGCTGATACCACAGGATATTTAGGTAACACAGCATGGCATTGCAATATCCAAAGAGAGTATTGCCATGCCACAATGGGGACCTGGGATGGCACAACAGTCACAATAATGACACAACAGAAAATTGTGACGGCACAACAGGGCACTATGAAGGCACAATAGGGCATTTTAGTTTCAAAACAAGACATTGTAGTTATACAATACAGTACTGGGGAAGTAAGAAATTAGTGGAACAATAGAGTACTGTAATGGCATAATAGGGCATAAACATGGCACAATATGACACTGCATATTATTTGCAAATATGCATTTGACATAGTTAATGCCAAAAGTTAAATGTGATGCCACAATAGAGTGCTGTGGTGACCTAAATGGGTACTCTGATCTCACAATAGAACATTGTGTGGGCATAATAGAGCACCGTGATGATACAAGAGGGCATTGTAATAGATAATAGAACATTGTATGAGTACAACACAGTAGAGTGAGGGCACAACAAGACACTGCAATGGCAAGACATGGCATTGTGATGGTACTACAGAGGATCATTATAAACCTATAACACACAATGATGGCACAAAATGGTGCTTTCATGACAAATATTGCAATGTGAAGGCAGAATACAGAATTGTCCATACACATTTGGGCACTGTATTACAAAATTAGGCACATGGATGGCACAGCACTGCATTGTGATGCACTCTTGATCACTGTTATAGCACAGTAGATCAAGGTGTTGGCACAATTTGGTATTGTAAGGCAACAATATGTCACTGTGAGAGGAAAATAGGATGTAAGGACGGCACAAAATGGGACTGTGATGGTATTCTAGGACACCGTTATTGTAAAAAGTAAAAAGCTTCTCAGGTTGGCATTATCAAACACTATTTTGGAACACCAGGATACTTGTGTTGTGTTGTGGTAACCCAATAGACCATTACGATAGCAGAATACGTCACTTTTGTGGCGCAATAGGTTATTGCATTTTCACCACATGACGTTATTACGACATAATGGCGTATTCTTGTGACAACAGGACTTTATGTTGGCCTAAGAGAACACAACGGTGGAACACTAAGCCATCGTTATATTATAACATAGCATTCTAATGACAAATGCAATTCTGTGTAGTTAATATGGCACTGTGGTCACAACAGAGAATGATCATGGCAAACTTGGCATGGTGATGGGGAAAAGGGGACACTGTGCTGGTACCATAGGACATTGTTAAGTCACAACATAGCAATATGAAGGCAATATTGAGCAGTCTATTAAACAGCATGGAGATCTACAACAGGGAATTGTGATAGCACAATATGGTACTGCTAATACCACAGGGCATGCTGTTGGCACAACATGGAAGTAAGAGATTCTAAGAAATCATTGTGGTGAAACAATAGGGCTCCATGGTGATGCAACTGTGCCATTTGATATCACAATTGGGCACAATGATGACAAAAGGACATTGTGAGGGACAGTAGACCACAGTAAAGGTGCAATAGGGTACAATGGTTAAAAAACAAAAACAAAAAAACATTGCAATGGGAAAGCATTCCATGGCGATAACAACCTAGGCCACTGTAGGTACAGCAGAGTGCTCTAATAGTACAACGGGGCTCAGATATGACACATTAAGGAACTGCATTGACACAATAGAGGAAGGTATATATAAGCATTGAAATAATGGAAAGCTGAATGTGGTGGTAGAACAGGCCATTTTGAAGTCACAGTAAGACAATGTGATGGCACAACAGGAAATTCTAATGGCACAGCTGGGCATTGTGACAGAGTAATAGCTCTTTGTGGTGGCACATTAAGGCACTATGATGGCACAACAGGTCACAGTGATGTCACCATAGGGCAGTGTAAAGGAACAATAGGGCACGGTGAGAGCCCAACAGAGCATCGTGATGGCAAAATAGAGCACTGTGTTGGCACAACTTAGCATAGTTATGGTGCTATAGGATATTATCCTGACACAAGATCAGCTAATAACAAAATAGTTTATTTTGTTGATAAAACGGAGGTCTGTGATGGAGTAATATAGGACCCTATGTTGATATTTATCATCTCTATGAGGCATAATTGGTTACCTTCCTTAGGTAATAAGGCAATGTGTTTGCATAGTAATGTACCAAAAAAAAAAAAGGCATAACATAGTAATTGAAGATTGTGATGACATGATGTTAATGTGTTTGCATAATAGATCACTGTAATGGCCAAAGCAACTACTATGATGACATAATAGCATTCTGAGATGACATTGTAAGGTATTACCATGCTATGTTGATGGCACAAAAACACTGTTATAAGACAATGGGACATTTTATGGCAAAACATGGCTTTGTGATATCACTATCTAGCACCATGGTGGCACAATAGAGAGTGTGTTGTCATTATGATAATAATATGGCACTGTGATGGCAGAGTTGGACACAACAATGGTAAAATGGAAACAATGATGGTACAACTGGATATTATCAAGGCATACCACAGCAATATGATGGTACTACAGAGCACTGTAATGGAATATTTGGGATAATGATGTCACAATAGGGCACTGTGATGACACAATAGAATGTTTTGGTGGTACAAGAGAGTAGTGAGTTATCACAATATGCAACTGAGAGCATTGTCATGGTAGAATAGGGCCCTGTGATGATTTAATTATGCACTTTGATGTCACAATTGGACAATGTAATAGCAGTAAGACAATGTGATAGAACAGTAGGACACAGTGAAGACATAATAGGGCACTGTGACCCAACACTGAGTGTTGATGACAAATTAGGACATTGAAGTGGTACAGTGAAGTACTGTAACAAAAAAGTAAGCACAAATATGGCACAATACACAAAGAACTCTACTTAAAGAGTAGATCACTTGAAAGCATGACTGGGTAGTGTGGTGACCAAAAGGCAAATTTGATGGTAAAGCAGGGCATGGTGATGGTACACCAGGATAACTGGATATCACAATCATGCACTGGGATGGTACCTCAGGATACTCTTTGGCACAATAGAGCATTTGATGGAACAATAGGACACAATGTAGGCACAGTATGGCTGTATTACAGCAAAGTAGGGTATACTGCATTATGAGAAGGAACAAATAGGGCACTATGATGAGACCATAGAGCATTGTGGTGGCACAGTACAGCATTGAGTATACCACACAACACTTTGATGGCACGACATGGCATTCTCATAGCTCAAGAGTGACTTACATGGAGCAATCTGGCTCTGTGATAACACAGCAGTGCACTGTGAATGCACAATTGTGCATGGTGGTGAACATAACAGGATGTTGTATTGGAACAAGAGGGGACAGTGATGGAAAACTAGGACATGGTTATAGCATGAAGTGGTAGACAATAGATCGTTGGGAAGGCACTTTACGGCAATACTATGACACTATCAAACACTCTATTACGTGTTAGGATACAGTGACAACAGGGCACTGTGATAACATAACCCAGCACTCTGCTGGCACACCACCACACTGTTGTAGCATTCTGATGCCACTACAGGTATCTGTCATACAATCACAATAGGGCTAGAACTGTATGACATAAGGATGGCACAATGGGGCATCCCTTGCCATGATACAGCATTGTAATTGTGCAACAGGGCACTGGTGACACCATAGGACATTTTGATAGCCCCAAATTTATATTCTGATAGCAAAGGAGAATATTTTAATGGTGGCGGAACAGCAGTGCACCATTATGACACAGTTAAGCATGGCAGTGACACAAGTGTGGTAAACAACAGGATACAGTGAAAGTCTAATTAGACACGGTGGTAGCACAACAAGGCAGGCATTGTAATGCCACACCATTGCATGGAGATGACAAAATAAGTTATTGTTATTGGGATACAACAGAGCACGGTAATAGCACAGTAGGGCACAGACATGGAACAATAGAGAACTGTATTGATGTAGAAGATCTGAAGGCACGGCTAGGTACTGTAATGACCAAAATGTAAGTGTGATGGCGCAATGGGCCACTATGATGTCATATCAAAGCAATGTGATGACGCAATAGGACATTGTGATGGCACACTAGTACATTGTGATGTCACAACAGAGCACTGTGGTGGCCTAATAGAACACTATGATGCCATAGTAGAGTATTGTGATCATATCAACAAGCCAAGTAATGTTACAAGAGGGCACAGTGGTGGCAGCACTAGGGGAATGTAATGGCACAGTAAGTCACTATGATTTCACAATAGGGCACTATGATGATAAAATAGAGCACTGCGGTGTCACAACAGGTCCATGTAATGTCATACTAAGGCCATGCTAAATTAAATTCTGTCTTTTGTAAGTTGCCTTGGTCATGTTATATAATCACAACAATAGAAAAGTACTTAATGCAGGCACTACCATGGCACAGCAGAGCACTGTGAAAGCAAAATTGATCATTGTGAAAATATAATGTGTCAATATGTACAATAGGTCGTGGTATTGGCACAAGTGACTACTGTGACAGCACAGTGGGGTTCTGACTTTGTAATAAGTCATTATGTTAAAAAAAACTGGACATGTGGATACTACAATAGAGTAATTTGTGGCACAATATGACATTGTTTTGGCACATGTGAAATAATAATGGTTCTATTAAGCACTGTGACTTCATAATAAAGCAATTTTTGGCACAACGCACTATTTTGATGTAAAAATATAGCATTTTGATGACAAGGTAGGAGCAGGCAATGGAACAAAAGTGTGCTGTGATGGCATAATTGGAGACCGGTATGTCGCATCATGACTATGTTGGAATTATTGAGCACTTTTGTGACATATTTTGGCACTGTGATAACATAGCCAAGTCCTCTGGTGGCAAAACAGGGTAGTGTGATGGCTCAGTAGGGCACTGTGATGACACAGTAGAACACTTTGATGACTACATTGTACAGTTGTGATGACAAAACAGAGCCCCGTGATAAGATACCATGGCAGGATGATAGCATAAGTCACTGTAAAAATACAGCAGGTCACTGATGACATCACACCAGAGCAGTCTGTTGGCACAGTAGGGCACTGTGATGTCATCCTTGCCCACTGTTTTGTCCAAATAGATTACTGTGAAGACACAATGGGTCACTGTGATGACACAATAGGACACTGTTAGGTCACAAGAGGATGTTGGGATGGCACATCTGGCATGGAGTTGATACAGACTAGCGCACAGTGATGTCATAATAAAGCCTGGCTATAATAGAGTAAGAAGCTTTGACAACTCAATGGGCCAAAGTTAGATTACAATAAGACTCTATGATGGCACCACAGGCACTGTGGTTACACAGTAGGACCCAGTGATGATATAACAGTGCACTGTGATGACATAATAGGGTACTTTTATGCCACAAAAGGACAATGTGATGTCAAAATAATGCACTGTGATTGTTTTTAGAGTTACTCTCATGGCAAAATAAGGCATTATGATGACAGAGCACATGATGATGACAACAATTTAGGACATTTTGTGGGATCAATAGGTCTCTGCCCAAACAATGGGACACATTCATGGAATTTCGGGGTACTATTTCGGCATTTGTGATCCCTATGAAGGCATGATGGTGAATTTTCTTGAAATGACAATGCAATGTGTTTGAACAATAAGACACTTTGGAGGTTTGAATGAGAATGGCCACCATTGGTTCTTTTATTTGAATTATAGGTCTCTAGCTGATGAAATATTCTGGCAGAATTTAGAGCTGTAGCCTTGTTGGAGGAAGTGTACCATTGAGAGTATGCTTTAAGATTTCAAAGACCATGCCGTTTCCAAGTAGCTCTCTTGCTCCCCTTCTGTGCCATGGTTGTTTAAACAAATAATCTCTCAGATATTGATCATGTACTCTTTTGTCTGCCTGGTGGCATTATTCCCACCATGATGACCATAGTCTCATCCTCTCAAACTCTAAGCAAGCTGTCAAATTAAATGCCATTTTTCTAAATTGCTTTGGTCATGTTCCTTCTTCATAGCAGTAGAAAAAGTAATTAAGATAGCAATTGTCATGGAACAATACAGCACTGTGAAAGTGTAATTGGTCATTGTGATGAAATAATAACTCAATATGTTTGTACAATAGGTCACCAGGACGGAATAGTTAAGTAATGTGATGGTACAATAGAGTACTGAGTTGGTAATATAAAGCACTGTGATGCAAAATTCAGGCATGTTGGTGGTACAATAGAACCCTTTATGGTACAATGTGACATTATTTGGGAATAACATGACATAATGATGACACTATCAAGACTGTGATTTCACAATAAGACAGTTTGTTGTACAATACGTAATTGCAATGCAACAATATAACCCTGTTGTGGCAAGGAAGAAAAAGGTGATGTCATAAAAGTGCATTGTGATGGTAAAATAGGGCATTGATGTAGCATATCACAACCACATGCTGACATCATTCAACACTCTTATGGCACATTAGGGCACTATGATGGCAGGGAAAAGGGCACTGTGATGATACAACAGTCCTCTGTGGAACAATTGAGTAATCTTATGACACAGCAGGGTACTGTGATATCATAACAGTTCACTAAGATAACACAGTAGGAAACTGTTGTCACAAAACTATACTATGATAACATTATAAGGTACTTTGAGGTTACAAGATAATGCTTTGTGACACAGTAATGCACTCTCATGGTACAGTGGGAACCTGTAATGTCACAATATGGGACTGTTATGCCACAATATGGCACAGTGATATAACAATAGGACACTGTCATACACTAGGATACCGTGAGACAATAGTTCACTGTTAGGTCACAATAGGGCATTGTAATGACAAGGTAGGTTAATGTCTTGACTCATCAATGAAACTGATGTCACAATAGGGCACTGTGGTCCTCAGTTTGACGCTGTGATGACACAATATAGAACTGTTATGTCATAGTATGACACTATGTTATCAAAATAGATCACCGTGATGCACATTAGTTGATTATCATGACATAATAGACACTGTGATAGCACAATGAGGCACTATTAACTCACAATAGGACCTATGATGTCATATTATAACACAATGATGTCACAATAGGACACCATGATGACACAATATTGGGATGACACCACAAGCCATTGACTATCAAAATAATAGTACTGTGATGAAATAATAGGGCACTGTTAGGTCACAAGGGTGCCGTGATAGCACAACAGGGCAGTAGGATGACTCAACAGAGCACTGTGTTGACAGAGTAATGAAAATAGAACACTATGATGTCATAATAGGGCACTGTGATGACAACACAGGGCACCGATATATTAAGACACAATTATATCACAATAGGACACTTGATGTCTCTATAGGGCACCTTTTTAACATAGCGGGAAGCTATGATGACACAATGGAGCACTTTAGATTACAATATGATTCCATAATGGTGCAACAGTAATGCTACGGTAGGACACAATGATGCAACAATATGGGATTTTAATGACATCATAGGGCACGATGATGAAAAAACGGGGCACTGAGAAAACAGTAGAGAACTGTGTTGACCCAACAAGCCACTGTGATAGTACAATAGGGCAGAGTGCTGACACCATAGGACATCAAAGTATGACACTATGAAGTCATAACAGGGAACTATGATGACATAATCAAACACTGTTTTGCCACAATAGGTCACTGTTAACTCACAATAGGACACTGTGATGTCACATTATAGCACAGTGATTTTATAATAGGGCACTGATGACACAGAAGTGGATTGCCATGGTACAATATTAGAATATCAACTGAGATGCCCCACCAGAGCATTTTGACATCAAAATAATTGCATAGTAATGTCACAATAGGACACTTTGATGATGTAATAGGCTACTGTGTAATTTTACAATAGGGAATGTTGATGCCAAAATAGTATTGACACCATAGGGTACAATTGTGTCATTGTAATGTCATAATAGGACACTGTGATGACACACTAGGGCAGAGTTAGGTCACAATATGTCACTGCGATATTACAATAGGACACCGTAATTATAAAGTAGTGCACTGTGATGCCACAATAGGGTGCTGAGACCTCACAAAAGGTCACTTTAATGATACAGTAGGACACTGAGGTCATACATTAGGGCATTGCCATGATAGAATAGTGCACTGGAATGACACAGTAGGACAATAAGATGATACTCTTAGCCACTGTGTTTACCATTAGAGCACAATTATGGTGATAGCACAGGACACTGTAATGACAAAACAGGGCACTGTTATGATGCTCTAAGGCTCTATAATCACACAATAGATCACTGTTATGTGACACAATACAATACAGTGTGGTTACAATAAGGCGCAGTCATTCTGAGGTACAGCGGCACTGGGATGTTAACACACTGGGACACTGTGATATTGCAAAATGACAATGTGAACACATAGTAGGACACTGTGAACACAAAGGAATACTGTGTTTACAAAGTAGAATACTGTGTTAAAACAAGGTACTGCTACGTCTGTGATATAATAGAGTGCATTAAGGATACAAGGACAATGTGATGTCACAGAGGGGAACATAGTGTTGACGTAATAGGGCTATGCTATGACAAAATAAAGCACTATTAGGTCACAATTGGACACTGTGATGGCATGGTAGGACACTGTTGACCCTGAATGTATCCAATACACCACAAAATGTCCCTGTGATGGCACAACAGGGCACTGTACTGTTATAATAGAGCACTATGATAATATACTAGACACTATGATAATGCAACATGATTCTGTGATGTCACACAAGGCACCTCATTATCACAATAGAACAGGGCATTGTGATGTCATAATAGGGCACGATTGGGTTATAGTAGTACACCAATATTGCAGTAGGGCATTTTTAATAGAGTGGGACACAGGAGGAAACTGAAGGCTAATAGGGCACTGTGATGATAGAATAGGACATCTTGATGACAGTCTAGAGCAGTGTTATAACACTATTGGACACTGTGTTCATACAATGCAGCAATAGTATGTGACAATATGACACTGTGATGACACCTTTAGAGAACTTTTAGTTTGCAATAGGACACTATGATGACACAAGAGAGCACTGTGATGACAGAATAGGACTCTTTTGGACCACAATAAGATAGTGTGATAGCACAATAGGGAACTGTAGTGAAACACTTGGGCAAAGTAATGTAATAATAGAAGACTGTGATAACACAATCAGGCCTTACGATTACAGAAGGCACTGTTATGTCAAAACAAGAGACTGTAATGTCACAGTAGAGCACTGTGATGACAACAAGGGCACTATAATGACACAAAAAGGGCATTATTGTGTCATAATAATGCACTACAATGTCACAATAGGGGACTATTATAATAGGACACCTTGATGACACAATAGTGCATGTTTAGAGCAAATTAGAACTCTGTAATGGCACAATGTGACACTGGGAGGATACAGTCATTAGGACACATGGATGACAAATAGGGCACTACGATGACCAAGTAGGTCATGGCAAAGGCGTGATAGGATCCTGAACTATCAAATTAGCCATGTACTGTCCAGTGCGACACTGTGTGGATCTAATAAGGCACAGTTATATTACAAAAAGATACCGTGATACCACAATAGGGAGTGATGATGACATATTAGGGCACAGTAATATCACAATAGAGAAATTCAGTTCACAATAGGACTCTGGTGTCACAAAATAGCACTCTGATGATACAGTGAGACACTCTGTTGACACAATATAACACTGTGTTGACAGAATAGGGCACTGCTCTGTGACAATGTGATCCTTTGCTATCACAATAGTATACTATGATTTTATAATAGAGGGCAGTGATAAAACAAGTAGTTTCTAGTAACACTGTAAGGTTCATGTATGTCAAAATAGGACACTGTGGTGGTATAATAGGGCATTAGAATGATACACTAGGACAATGTGATGATACAAGAGGGAACTTGTAGTTCACAACTGGATTTGTGATGGCACAACTGGGCCTTGTTCTATAACCTAGGACACTGTAATGTCACCCAATGGCACTGTGGGGATACAGTAGGATATTGTGATAACACAGTAGGACATTGTGTTGACACAATAGGGCACTGCTCTGGAAGCACAGTGATATCATAATAGGGCAATTTGATGTCATAAAGGGGAACTATGATGACACTCTAGGGCAGCGTTATAACAAAATGTAAGTTCACAATAGGGAGCTCATTTAATGCATTAGGACACTGGAACATCATAAAATGCCACTGTGATGACAAAGTTGGACACTGATGACACAATAGGATGTTGCATTGACACAATATGTCTTGGTGATGTTACATTAGAACACTGAATAAGAGGCTGGGATGACATAATGGGTACTGTTGTTTCACACAGGGAGACTGTGTTGTCACAATAATGCACTGTGATGGCGACACTGGGAACTGTGATGACAGTGGGGCATTGATATGTCACATACCACTATAAGTCAGTGTTGAGATGCAGTAAGACACTTTGTTAACAAAATTGGTCACTGTTTTGACACCATAGGGCACTGTGATGTTACAATGGGACGCTGAAATTTTGAAACAAGCCACTGTTATAGGACAGTGTGATGACAATTGGGCACTGTTATGTCACAATAGGATGCTAAAATATCATATTGTATCACTGCCATAATACAAGAGTACACTGTTTTGACACAATAGGACATTGCTAATTTACAATGGGAAACTGATGGCACTAATGTTAATAAGAAACTGATGGTACTGATGTTAGCATTTAGACATCACCCGGCTGGCCCCTTGGGAAACTTGCCAGTAAGCAGGCAGTACTTTGGCCCACTCAGGGTCTGCCAACATCATCCTACATGGCCCAATTGCATATCCCATTTGTGCATGTGCTAAGTCCCCTTTAAGAGGTGGACCCTGCCTACCTTTCTCTTTCCCTTCCTCTCTTTTCCCACAAGGCCGTGTCTGCACTTCCATTCTTCCCCCTCTCCTGTCTCCCCTTCTTCCTCTTCTCTCCTCAGCTCTGCTCACTCCCTTCCTTCCCCCAATAAAACCTTCTCTATGAGTGCTGTCTATACGGTGTGTGTCTCTCACCCGCCGTGGGGCCTCTTGGCTCTAACCCAGCAAGGCCTCCACCTGCCATTTTTAAAATACAACAACAGTAGGGCACTGTGTTAACTCAATAGGGAATGGATGTGTTGTCACAATAGCATGCCATGATGACACAATAGAACATCGTGATGCCACATTTCCGATCTGTGAAGCCACAATATGGTAACATTTTAATAAACTAGGACACTATGATATCACAAAATGGCACTGTGATCATGCAATAAGACCTTGCAGTGACACAATAGGGCACTATTAGTTCAAAATAGGACACTGTGATGGTACAATATGGCATTGTGTTGACCCAAAAAGCCACTGATATGTCACAAACATGACACAATAATGTCACAATAAGACAATGTGATGTCAGAATAAGGCACTGTGATGACAGAATAGGACACTGTTGGGTCAATATAGAAAACTATAATATTGTAATAAGACACTCTTATAATAAAGTGGGATACTGTGATGGCCAAATAAGGTACTGACAAAGTACGGCAGTGCAATGACACAGTAGTGTTATGACACTCTAAGGTCACTGTGTTTACACAATGGGGAGCTGTTATGTGAGAATATGAAAATTTAATGATACGATAGATCTCTATTTTAATACACTAGGACACTTTGACATCACAAAATGGTTCTGTGGTCATGCAGTAAGACACTATGATAACATAATAGGACATTGTGTTGACAAAATGGAGCACTGATTTGATACAATAGGAAACTGCTGTGTGATGGCCAACACAGTGGTCACTCTGGTGTCATAATAGGGCAGAGAGACAACACACTTGGTCCCTGGGATGACACAGGAGAGGACTGTTAGAATACGACAGTAGAGTTACAATAGGGCTATGATATAACGCATTAAGACAAAGTGATGACTCAACAAAAATGTTGTCACTGTGATTACACAATAGGACACTGTTGTAAAATAGTAAGAAATTATGATGGCACAACTGGACACTTTTAGATCACAATAGGACTCTGTGATGGCACATGAGGGCACTATAACAATATAGGAAGGCATTGCTTTGACCCATTAGAGCACTACTATGACAAAATACAGCACTGTAAGTTCACAATAGAACACTGATAGCCTGAAGGGGCACTGTGCTGATACAACAGGACACTGTCAGTTCATTCTTGGACTCTGTTATAGCATCATAGAGCAATATGATGTCACAATAAAGTATTGAAATGACATTTGTGCATAGAAATGTCACAACTGGGCACTGTGACAAAGCATTAGGGAACTGTGTTGTTACAACAGAGCACTGTAATAATATACTAGACACTATGATGACACAATAGGGCCCTCTGATGACACATAACGCACGGGAATATCACAAAAGGACAGAGGGATGCCAGAATAGGGCACTGAGATGTCCAAACATAGGGAAAGCTGGATATAATAGGATACTCTAATATCACAATAGGACATGCATATAATACACTAGGACACTGTTATACCCCCAAACGACACTGAGATGCTATAGTAGGACACTATGAGGACATAATAGTACATGTGGTAGCACAATGTTGACTCGATAGGTAACTGCTATGTCACAGTAAGACACTGATAGTTCACAATTTGACACTGACAGCTCTATAGAACTTTGTGTTTATCAAATTAGGCAAATTAGGTATTATAATTACACATGCAGTCACAGTAATGCTATGTCACAATAGTATGTTATGATATAATAAAGCAATGGGACAAATCAAAAGGACACTGTGATGTCACAATAAGATACTGTGGTATCACACTATAGAGCACTGTTATGTGACAATATGACACTGGGTTGTCACAACTGAGCACTATAATATCACAGAATGATAGGACACTGGTTTCACAATGGGGCACTGTGATGACACCATCAGGCCCTGTGATAACACAAAAAGCACTGTTACGGCACACTGTAATGTTAAAATAGAAGACTGTTAATAATATAGTAGGAAATTATGAGGACACAGTAGAGAACTTTTAGATCACAACAGGACTCTGGGATGGATCAATAGTGTGCTTGATGATGGAGTAGCCTGCAATCTTGACAAAATAGGACACTCTTAAGATATCATATAGCATTCTGATGACAACTAGGACACTGCAGTGACACAGCAGGTGACGGCTACCTCACAATAGACATAATAATAATAATAATAATAATAATAATAATAGACACAATCATAATAAGTCAGTGTTGTAATACAGTAGGGCACTATGTTGATATCAAAGGGCACTGTTATGACACAGTAGGGCATTCATTCTTGGGTCACAGTAGGACACGTGGTGGCACAATAGGGCACTGTGTTGACACAATAGGGCACTGATCTGTCACAAATTACGTTGTAATGTCAAAATAGGGCAGCGCTATTTATCCATAGGAAACTGGTGAACTATATTAATACACTAGGACAATGTAATGACACAATAGGTCACTGATGACACAATAGGCATGGTGATTTCATGGAAAGGCTCTGCTTTGTGACTGTGATGTCACAATAGGGCATGTTGTGTCATAATAGAACACTGTTGTGATAATAAGGCACTGTTGCAATATAACGTATAATAGGACACTGTGATAGCACAATAGGGCATTGTGGTGAAAGAGTAGCACACTATGATGATACAACAGAGCAATGTTATGACACCATAGGCCACTGTACTGACTCAATAGGGCTCTGTTATGTGACAATATGGCCCTGATTTCATACGAGGAGACAGTGATATCACAGTAGAGCACTGCTCTGACACAATAGGGCATTGTGTTAACATGCTAGGACATTGTGATGTCACAAAAGATCCCGTGATGATACACGAGGACATGGTGATGACACAGTAGGGCACTGTGATGTCATGCAGGCACTATGATGACACAACAGTGAATTGTTATGCCACAATAGAAGACGTTGATGTCACAATAGGTCACTGTGGTAAGATCACTGTGTACTGTGATGAGATTACAATGTATTCTGATGAGTTACAACGTATTACTGTGATGACACAGTAGGGCAGTGTTATAACACAATAGGACACTGTGATGTCACAATAAGGCACTGTTATAACACAGTAGGAAACTGTGATGACATAGTAGGTCACCTTTAGATCACAATAGGACTCTATGATAATACAATAGGGTATTGTGATGACAAAGTGGAGCACTGAGATGATACAATAGGGCACTGCTGTGCCACAACAGGACACCAAAACATCACAATAAATCACTGTTATTGACACAATAGGACAATGTGCTGACACATTAGGGGACTGATATGTCACTGCAATGACACACTCAGATACACCAATGCTGAAAGAGGAGAATGTGATGACACGAGAGGACACTGTTAGGAGATCGTAGGCCACTGTGTTGACACAATAAGGCGGCGTTATGATATTATACACTACTGTATACAGTATATAGCCACATACCTGGGTTCTGTGATGGGAATCGGGCACTATGATGCCATAGTAGAGCACTGTGAGGTAACAACGAGGCCATTTGAAAGCACACAAAGACTCTCTGATTTCACAACATGGCGTAGTGATGATACAATTGGACACTGTTGATACAATATGACATCATAATGGAAATATAGGGCATTCTGTTGACCCAATAGGACACTGATATGTCACAATTGGAGATTTTTCACTATGATATCACAATAGGGCACTGTGGTGGCATAATAAGGCATTGTTATGATACAATGGAACACTTTGTTCACACCACAGGGTATTGTTATATCTCAATATGACAATGAGATTTAGCAATATGGCACTATAATGCCGCAACAGGGCATTGTAATGTTATCACAGGCAAGTGTTATAATATTTTAGGACATTGTGCAGTCACAATAAAGCACTGTGAGGACACATTAAGGCATAGTTAATGCACAAGAGGACATGATTTTTAAAATAGAACATTATGATGACTAAAATAGACCATGGTAATGACAAAATGGAACACTGTGGTGACACAATAGGGCACTGTGATGTCACAATATGGCAGCATGGTATCACAATAGGCAACTTGTATAATATAATAGATACTATATTGTCACAATAGGGCAGTGTGATGACACAACCAGTTTCTATGAGGGCACACTAAGGTGTGGTTAAATAATAATAATAATAGGAGACAATGATGTGTAGCATGAATCTTAAAAGTTCTTATTAATAAAATCAAACCTCAGCCAGGTATTGGGGTGAACACTGGAAGATCAGAGAGACAGAACGAGCCACAGCTAACCTCACCTGGCAAACTTCTCAGCTGGTCTTGCTTCCTCAGACTGGAAGCCTCTATATCCTCATATCTGAATGACTCTCAGCTGAACTGCTGCTAGAAGCCTGAATGCTTAACCAACCCAAATTCTTCTCCAGGCCAAATGCCTACCCAGGCCAAATGCCTCAAGTTTCTTCACGCCTTATATACCTTTCTGCTCTCTACCACCACTCCCTGGGATTAAAGGCTGGTTTACTGGGATTAAAGGTGTGTGTCACCACGCCTGGCCGTTTCCAATTTGGCCTTGAACTCCCAGAGATCCAGAGGGATTTCTGTCTCTGGAATGCTAGGATTAAAGGCGTATGCTACCACTGCCTATCCTCATGTTTAATATTGTGGCTGTTCTGTCTCTGACCCCAGATAAGTTTATTAGCATACACAATATTTTGGGGAACACAATACCACCACAGTGATGTCACAATAGGGCACTGTTATAATACACTAGGACAACTTGATGTCACATTATGAAACTGTGATGACATAGTATGGTACTGTCAGGTCACATAAGGACACTGTGAAGTACCAACAGGGCATGGCGATGATACAGTAGTACATAGTGATGGTCCAATAGGACACTGCAATGACACAATAAGACACTTCTATGTCACAAAAGGATACTGTGTTATCACAATAAGGCACTTGATGACATAATAGGACACTGTTAGATCCTAATAGAATACTGATATCACAGTGATCATACACTTAGACACTTTTATGACACAATAGGACACTGTGTTAACAAAATAGGACACTGTGATGTCATAATACACCACTGTGATGTCACAACAGCACTTTGAAAGGTGATAATAAATTAGGACATTTCATAGGTAAAAGAGAAATCTGCATTGAAATAATTAGGATACAGTCATGGCTTTATAGGATACTGTACTGCCATTTGTGATCTCTAGGAAAGCATAATTGGGCATTTTCCTGAAATGATAGTGTAATTTGTTTCCAGCATAAGAAATGGAGGTGATTTGATTGAGAGTGGCCCTTATAGGCTTTTCTTTGAATTCTTGGTCAAGTTGGTGGAAGTGTGCAGGAAAGTGTGCTGTGCTGGAGGAAGGTTAGAGGAAGTGTGTCACTGGAGGTATGCTTTTTGATTTGAGAAGCACATGTCTTTCTCATCTAACTTTCTCTCTATATATTTTTGTCTTATTTTTTTGTCTCAAGAAGGAAGCTCCCAGGTGATCTAGTGCCATTTTTGCCTTCCTATTGCCATACTTCTGCAATGATGAGCATGTGCCCACCCTCTGAAACTATAAAGGAACTGCCAAGTTAAATGCTTTTTTGTGTAAGTTGCCTTGGTCCCGTTATGTCTTTGCAGTAATAGAAAATTAATTAAGACAGCCACTGACATGGCACAATAGAGCATTGGGAAAATGTAATCGGTCACTGTGATGAAATAATAGAGCAATGTGTTTGTACAATTAGTCACTCTAATGGCGCAATAGAGCATAGTGATAATACAGGTGGAACTTTTATTTCATAGTAAGATACTGTGATATCAAACTAGTGCACCACTATAATACCCTAGTACACAGTGATGTCATGTCACAAGAGGGATCTGTGATAATGACACATGGGGCTCTGTGTTGACACAATAGAGCACTGTGTGTCACAATACGACATTGTGTTGCCACAATATGGCATTATTATGTCAAAATATGACACTATAAAGCCTCAATAGATGATGAAGTTGGCACTGTCATGACACAATAAAACACTGATGTAACACAATAGGTTATATCAGATTAGAACACTGGGTTTTCATGTTAGGGCTCAGCTATGACACAATAGGCACTATGATAATACCAATAATACCAAAGGGCACTGTCATTGTCTGATATGACAACGTGATGACATAATGAGTCATTGAAATGTCACACAACAGGATTTTGTTGGCACAATGGGGCACTTTGATCATTCTGTGGAATGCTGTCATGGCAAAATAGAATATTATGATGACACAAATGGAAGGGTGATAACATTTTAGGACATTTGGTTGGTACAACAGAAGTCAGTGTTGGTATTATGAAACACATCAGTGGATACTTCAACATTTGTGATATCTATGAATGCATAATTCAGCATTTTTCAAAAATGGTAGAGTAATATGTTTGTATAAGACACTTTGGTGATTTGAGTGAAGATGAACTCCTTGGGCTCTTTTATTTAAATTCTTTTATTTTTTAGGATTTTTTAAAATTTTTGGTTGGGGGATATTCAATCACACTGTGAATCCCATGTTTGCATTTGCATTAATTAAATAAAATTAACCTTGGTTCAGGAGTTAGCAACTAGTTTACAGAAAGTAATCCTAGAGCATCAGAAGGCATCTGGAAAAGATAGAGAGATGCACCAGAAGAAGTAGGGAGGAATTTGAAGTTGTGTAGATTTTTTTTTTTTTTTTTTTTGGTTTGGAAGAGCAGAAGGACACTTCTGCCAGCAAAGAGAGGAGGTTAGCTATTTGCTACTCAGCCTCTCTGAGCTAGCAGGTTTTCACCCCATACTTTGAATTTTGAGTCTTATTTATAAATAGAATGACAGATTTAGTTAAAGCTACCTTTAGCAGCAGCGACACAGCCATTGTCTGTGGGAACAGAATTCCCTCCAGGCTGTAGCCTAAGTGGCCAGTATGCTGCAAGAGAAGTAGCCAGGTAACTTCAGAGTTGCAACTGCTGACTGAAATACCAGTAGATTAAGGCACAGCCACTGTGCCAGAGTTAAAACAACAATTTTTAAATAAACACTATTAAAAATAGATTCTTTTCTCATACAATATATCAAGTTTAGAGTTTCTCCTCCTTCTACTCCTCCCAGTTCCTTTCCACCTCCCCTCCTATCCAGATCCACTCTCTTTTTGTCTCATAGTGGAAAAGAACAGGCTTTTAAGAGATAACAGTAAAACATAACAAAATAAAATACAAGATGAAACAAAACCATCACATTCAAGTTAGACAAGACAAACCAACAGAAGAAAAGAACCCAAAGAGAAGACACAAGAATCAGAGACCCAGTCATTCACACACTCAGGAGTCCCATAAAAATAATAAATTGAAGGCTATAGTATATATGCTGAGGACCTGGTATAGACCTGTGCAAGCCCATTACTTGCTGCTTTGATCTCTGTGAGTTCATATGAGCTTTGTCCATTGATTCAGAAGGCCTAGTTCTCCTAGTGTCCTCCATTCCCTCTGTCTCAAACACTATTTCTGCCTCCTCTTTTGCAGTGTTCCCTGAGCTCTGAGGATAGGGATTTCATGGAGACATCCCATATAGAGCTGTGGCTTCCACAGTATCTCTATAAAATGTCTGACTATGGGTCTTTGTATTTGTTCCCATCTTCTGTAGGGGGACTCTTCTCTGATGGTTGAATAAGACTTTGATCTACAAATATAGTAAAAAATCATTGGGAGTCATTGTATTAATACTTTTTTTAGACCAGAAGTATTTGGTTTTACCTTAGGTCTCTGGGCTATCAAGCCTCTGGTTCTTGGTCACCCAAGCAGTGATGAATATGGGTTCCATCTCATGGAGTGAGCCTTAAGTCAAATCAGATTTTGCTTGGTTACTCCCACAATCCTTGGGCCACCATTGCCCTAGTCTATTTCCCAGGCAGGACAAATGAAAGGTTTTTTGGTTGGTGTTTATGTTTCCTTTCCTTTCCTTTCCTTTCCTTTCCTTTCCTTTCCTTTCCTTTCCTTTCCTTTCCTTTCCTTTCCTTTCTTTCTTTTCTTTCTTTCTTTTCTTTTTTTTCTTCCTTCCTTCCTTCCTTCCTTCCTTCCTTCCTTCCTTCCTTCCTTCCTTCCTTCCTTCCTTTCTTTCTTTCTTTCTTTCTTTCTTTCTTTCTTTCCTTCCTTCCTTCTTTCTTTCTTTCTTTCTTTCTTTCTTTCTTTCTTTCTTTCTTTCTTTCTTTCTTTCTTTCTTTCTTTCTTTCTTTCTTTCTTTCTTTCTTTCTTTCTTTCTTTCGGTAGCCTGCAGAGTATTTTCCCATACCAAAGGTACTAGAACATAAGAATGAAGGTTCTATGTGGGAAAGAGTTTAGCCTCTCCATGTTCAGTAAGTTGTGTGAATATTGTCTTCAACAATGGGGCCTTTCTGTCAGTTTGTGAAGATCAACCAATTGTCTTGGCAACAGCCTGGATTGTTTGGTGATTTCCATGGAATACCTTTGGCCAAGAATTCAATTGGATGTTATCTAGTGCAGCTATTGAAAGATTTATTTGATGATAAGAGATGACCACATCTGCTCATTATTTGGAGACTTCATTAGGATCACCTATGAAGTCTATATTAGGGAGTTTCCATTGTAATAAATTTCCATAACACTCCTCAATTCCCCTCAATTCTAGCTGTCTTTCCCCACATTCCCTCCCTCAAAAATATCTCTCTCCCCCTTCCCACCTGATCCTCCCACTTCCATTCTCCCCACCCCTGTGTCCACCGATATAATCTATTTTATTTCCCCCACCCAGGAAGATCCATGTGTCCCTCCTCATCTCTTACACTATACCATTGGTTCTCAACCTGTGATTTGCTATCCCTTTGGCAAATATCTATCTCCAAAAATATTTACATTACAATTCTAACAGTAGCAAAATTGCAATTATGAAGTAGCAACAAAAATAATTTTATTGTTGAAGGTCACCTCAACATGAGGAACTGTATTAGAGGGTCACAGCATTAGGAAGGTTGAGAACCACTGCTCTCTATATAACCTCTCTGGGTGTATGGATTGTAGTTTGGTTATCATTCATTTAACAGCTAATATACACATATAAGCAAATACATACCATAGTTACCTTTTTGGAGGTTGATTTTTCCTTGTTCCATTCATTTGCTTGCAAATTTCATGGTATTACTTTATTTTTAACAGCTGAGTAACACTTCATTATATAAATGGACCACATTTTCTTTATACAAGTTTGCATTCCTATCAGCAATGGAGGAGTGTTCCCATTGCTCTACATCCTCCCCAGCATGAGCTGTTACTTGTGTTATTGATCTTATCCATTCTGAGAAGTGTGTAAGATGGAATCTCAAAGTAGTTTTTATTTGCATTTCCCTGATGGCTAAAGATGTTGAGCTTTCTTTAAGTGTTTCTCAGCCATTTGAGGTCCTCTACTGAGAATTCTCTATTTATATCTGGACCCCATTTTTAATGGAATCGGATTGAAATTCCAGATTTCCATAAATCCTCACACCTATGGACACATAATTTTTGATAAAGAAGCCAGAAATAATACTGGAAAGAAGGATGGCATCTTCAACAAATGGTACTGCTCAAAGTGGGTATTTGCATATAGAAGACTGAAAATGTATCCATACTTATCACCCTATACAAAGCTCAATTCCAAATGAATCAAAAATCTCAACATAAAACTAGGTACACTGAAATCAATAGAAGAGAAAGTGGGGAATAGCCTTTAACTCTTTGGCACAGGAGAAGACTTTCTGAACAGAATGCTGTTAGTGGAAGTACTAAGATCAACAATTAGTGAATGAGACCTCTTAAAACCAAAAAGCTTCTATAAGACAAAGAACACTGTCATTTGGACAAAGTAGCTGCCTACAGAAAGGGAAAAGATTTTTGCCAACTCCACATTCAACAGAGGATCAATATCCAAAATATATAAGGAACTCAAGAAATTTGATATCAAAAATAAGAAATAATATTATTTGAATTCTTTATCCCTAGTTAGAACTATTCAAAAAAGAGGAGGCATGGCATTGTTGGAAGAAATGAAACATAGGGGTTATGCTTTGATGATAACAAACCATTCCCATTCTAACTTCTCTGTTTGTCTCTGTGTCTCTGTGTCTCTGTCTCTCTCTCTCTCTCTCTCTCTCTCTCTCTCTCTCTGTCTCTGTCTCATGGTCATCTCAATTCTCATGTTTTTTTTCCAGGGTTTTGCCCACCTGCTGCCATCCTCCTGCCATGATGATAGACTCTCCCTCTGAAACACTAAGCAAGCTGCCAAATATTAAGACAAGCACTGTCATAGCATTATAGAATACTGTGAAAGTATAATTGGTCATTTTTATAGCATAATAAGTGAACGTGTTTGCATACTAGGTCACTGTGATGATATAGGTGACTATTGTGAAGCCAGAAATAGTACTGAGTTGGGAATATAAGGCTTTGTGATGTTAAACTTTGGTATGTTTATGTTACAATAGAGTAATTTATGGCACAATATAGCATTATTTTGGCATAACATGACACACTGATGCAGCTATCCAACACTGTTATTTCACAGTAGAGTAGTTTGTTGGCACAGTGCACCATTCTGATGCAACAATAACAACACTGTAATGGCAATGTAGGAGAGGGTAGAAAAAAGTGCTCTGTGGTAGCAAAATAGAATATTGGTATGGAATAACACAACTCTATGATGGCATTATTGAGCATTGTCATGTCATATTAGGGCACTGTGATGGCAAAAAGGCAGTGATAACTATGATATACAACATACTATGTAACTAATGTTACTGTGATAACACAACAGAATTTCTGAAGGCACAGAATTACTGTGATGATACAATATAATACTATAATGATAAAATAGTGGACTGAACGACACAGCAGATCTCCTGATGTCATAGCAAGGCAATGTGACTTCACAAACAGTAAATCTGATGACAAAGACATCACTATGATGTCACAAAAAGGCAAGATGATGACATAAGATGGCACTGTGATGATACAAAAGGGCACAGTTATATCATAAAAATTACACTGTGATGCCACAATATGGTAGTGTTGTTATATGATAGGACAGTGTGATGACAGAAGAAGGCACTATTTTGATACAATAAGGCACTGGGTTGAAACAGTAGCATCATATATAGTGTATATAATATATAATGAGAATTGCGACACCACAGTAGGTTGCTGCAGTAACAAAATTGGGTACTTTTAGGTCACAATAGGGAACTGTGATCACGTAATGGGTTGCTTGAGTGACACCTTAGGGAACTGTGATGATACAATAGGCCACTGTTAGATCATAATATAACACTGTGATGTCATAATAGGAAACTCTGATAACAGGGCACTGTGGTCAAGATAAGACACAGCTGTATTACAATAGAACAGTTTGATTTCACAGTAGGGAATGGTGATGATGCAGTAGGATACTGTAATGACATAATAGGACATTGTGAGGATACAATAGGGTACTGTGTTGACACAACAGGGTACTCCTATGTCCCAATAGGACACTGTTGTAACACACTAGGAGTCAATGATATCACAATACGGCAGTATTTTGATATAATCAGGTACTGCTGTATCATAATATGACATTACTATGTCAAGATACAATACTACAATGACAACATAGGACTATGATATCACAATAGGGTATAGTTAGCTCACAATATGTGACTGAAATGTCACAAAAGGATAGTCTGATAATAGAGTAGGTCATTGAGATTACTGAAGAGAGCATTTTGATAACACAATAGTGCACTGTTTTGACACAATGGGGCCATGTTATGTCAATATGACACAGTGATGTCACAACGGGACGCTGTGCTGACACTATAGGACACTGTGATTATGCAGTGGGGACTGTAATGACACAATGTCCACTGTAATCCCACAGTAGGGCATTGTAATTATTTTTAGGGCACTGTCATAGCAAATTAGGACATTATATGATGAAACATGAGATGGTGATAACAAATTAGGACATTAAGTTGGTACAGCAGAAGTCTTGTTGGAATAAAAGGACACAGTCAGGTATAGTATTATAGGGTACTATTTTGTCATTTGTGATCTCTATAAAAGAGTAGTAAGGCATTTTCCAAAAATTACAAAGTAATGTATTTGCAGAATAAAGCATTTTTGTGGTTTGATTGAAAATGGCCTCTATAGGCACTTTTGTTTGAATTATTTGTCCCTAGTTGGTGGAAATCTTTTAGAAGTATTGCAAGGCTTAGCTTTGTGGAGGAAGTGTGTCACTGAAGGTATGCTTTAAGGTTTCAGAAGCTCATGCTCTTATGAGATAGTTCTATCTCTATTTCTTCCTTATGGTTGTTGTTTCAACAAATAAGCTATCAGGTATGGATCCAGGTCGTTTTTGCCTGGCTGCTACCAAACACCCCATCATGATTATCACTAGCTCACTTTATGAAACTCAATAGGACACTATGTTGATCCAGGGTCATTTTTTGACCTGCCTAATCCCATGTTGGTCATGAACTCACTCTCTGTAACTATAAGCAAGCTGCCAAATTAAATGCTGTCTTTTGTAAGGTGTTTGATCATGTTGTCTGTCACAGCAATGGAAAAGTGATTAAGACAGCCATTGTCATGGCACAAGAGAGTACTTTGAAGATGTATTTGGTCATTGTGATGACATAAGATGGCAATTGGTTTATACAGTTGGTTACTATAAGACACTGTGATGACACAAGATGGGTACTTTTATCTCACAATAAGATATTGTGATGTCACAATAGTGCACTGGTATAATAAAATAGAACACAGTGATGTCACATATGGTATTATGACGACACAATTGGGAATAGTTGTATAACAATTGGATGCTGTGATGTCACAATAGGGCACTGAGATGATGCAACAAGAAACTGTGCTGACTCAATAGGACACTATGTTGATCCAGGGTCATTTTTTGACCTGCCTAATCCCATGTTGGTCATGAACTCACTCTCTGTAACTATAAGCAAGCTGCCAAATTAAATGTTCTCTTTTGCAAGTTGCTTTGGTCATAGGTCTTGACAGCAATAGTAAAGTCATTAAGACAGGTACTGTTGTAGCACAAGAGACACTTTGTAAGGGTAACTGGTTATGGGATGACATAATAAACTAATGTGTTTGTATAATAGGTTACTATGATGGCACAGGCAACTGTGTGATGGCACAATGGAGTACTGAGTTGGTAATATTAGGCACGATGAAGCAAAAACTGGGCATATTGATGTAATGTTAAAGCAATTTATGGGACACTATACCATTATTTTGGCACAACATGGCATAAAAGTTGGCAATATCAAGGTCAGTGACTCCACAATTGAACAGTTTGGTTCAATACATCATGGTGATGCAACAATATACCACTGTGATAGCATGTTAGGCCATGTGATTGGTATGGAACATCATGACTGTAATGGCACTAAAGAACACTAGTATGGCATGTTTGAGCTCTGTGATGGCACAAAAAGGCATTGTGATAACACATGAGTGTAGCATGAATCTTAAAAGTCTTATTAATAAAATCAAACCTGAGCCGGGTATTGGGGTGAACACTGGAAGGTCAGAGAGACAGAATAAGCCACAGCTACCTCACCTCGCCAGATCCTCAGCTGGTCTTGTTTCCTCAGACTGGAGGCCTCTGAGTCCTCATCCAGAATGGGTCTCAGCTGAACTGTGCTGCTAGAAGCCTGAAAGCTTAACCAGGCCAAATGCTTAACCAGCCAAAAGCTTCTAGTTTCTGGTCTTCACGCCTTATATACCTTTCTGCTTTCTACCACTGCTCCCTGGGATTAAAGGCTCACTTTCTGGGATTAAAGGCGTGTGTCACCATGCCTGGCTGTTTCCAGTGTGGCCCTGAACTCACAGAGATCCAGAGGGATTTCTGTCTCTGGAATGCTAGGATTAAAGGTGTGTACTACCACAGCCTATCCTCATGTTTAATATTGTGGCTGTCCTGTTCTCTGACCCCAGATAAGTTTATTAGCATACACAATATTTTGGGGAACACAATATCACCACACAAGAGGATCATATCAAGGTACGTTGGGTACTGTGATGACAAAAGAGGGTACTGTGATAAATAAACAGATCCCTTTGATGTCATGGGATCATTATCATGGAAGCAATATCAATATGATGATTAAAAAAAAAGGTCACTGTGACATCACACTAGGGCAGTATAATGCCATAATAGGGATCATAAGTGTCATAGAAGGGCAGTTGTGTCAGAAAAGTACACTGTGATGTCACAGTAAGGCAATTTTACATTATCGGAAACTATGATTGTCAATTAGGGCACGTGTGATGATCTAGTAAGACACTCCAATGACCATAGGGCACTGTGATGAGAAAATATGGGGCTGTGTTAGCATAATAGGGCACTGCTACATTACAGTAGACACTATGATGACACAAAAGGGCATTATGTTGGCACAATAGGGAGTGCCCTTATTTTTATGGACAATAAAGAATTGGGTTGAGAAAACAGGACATTGCCCTTTTATAAGACAGTTAAGCAGTAGCAATGGGGCACTGTGATGACACACTAGAGCTCTTTTAGGTCACAATAGGACACTGTGATGTTAACATATGGAATTATGACAATGCAGTAGGACATTGTTATGACACCCTTGGGCATTGTGATGACATAATATGACTCCCTATATCATCCTACAACATTATAATATCAAAATATGGCACTGTGTTGCCACAATATGGTACTGTCTAGTCACAAAAGCGCACTTTTATGTAACAATATGTCACTGAGACAACACAATAGAACATTGATTGTACATTATGTCACTGTTATAATATATTAGGAAACTTTTACGATACAATAGAGAACATTACATCAAAATTCAAGCACAATCTAGATCACTGTGATCATATAGTAAGACTTGCTGGGTAGTGGTGGTGCATGCCTTTAATCCCAGCACTTGGGAGGCAGAGCCAGGTGGATCTCTGTGAGTTCGAGGCCAGCCTGGACTACAGAGTGAGTTCCAGGAAAGGCGCAAAGCTACAAAGAGAAACCCTGTCTCGAAAAACAAAAACAAACAAACATAAAAAAGACTTAGTGATGACACAATAGGACACTGTGATGACAACATGAGTCACTACGATGAGAAAATAATGCATTTTGATGAAGCAATAGGGCACTGTTATGTTACAATCATGTCACAACAGGGAACTTCGATTGTACTTTAGGGCACTGTCATGTCAAATTGGACATTATGATGACACAGCATGGAATGGTGATTTAAAAAATAGGACATTTGGTTGCTAAAACAAAGTCTGTGTTAGAATAATAGGACATAGTCATGGCATTATGTGGTAATATTTTGACACCGGTATCTCTATGAAGACATAATTATATATTTTTCTTAAATGATATTGCAATGGGTTTACATTTTTTGGTTTGAATAAGATGGACCCCATAGACTCTAACTTGGTTCCCAGTTGTTGGAAATATTTGGGAAGGATTTGAATGTAGGTTCTTGGTGGTAGAAGTCTGTTACTGGAGGTATGCTTTGAGGTTTCAAAGACCCATGCCATTCCCAAATAATTCTTCCTCTCTCTCCTCACCATTCCAACCTCTCTCTCTCCCTCCCCACCCCTGTCTTCCTCATGGTTCTTGTTGTTTCAACAAGCAAGTTCCCAGGTACTGATCCAGGGTCATTTTTGCCTGCCTGCTGTCATGTTTCCCAAAACGATGATCATGGACTCAGCCTCTCAAACTTTAAGCAAACTGCCAAATTGAATTCAGTCTTTTGTAATTTGTGTTGATCATGTTGTTTCTTCATAGCAATAAGAAAGAAATTAAAACAGCCACTGTCATGGCACAATAGGATACTGTGAAACTGTTATTGTTCAGTGTGATTATATAATAGGCCAATGTGTTGGCAAAGTGGGTCATCTTTATGGCACAGCTGACTACTGTGATACCACAATAGAGTACCGAGTTGGTAGTATAAGACACTATTATATAAAACCTGGGTATGTTAATGATACAATAGAACAATTTATGATACAAGATGACATTGTTTTGGCAAAACATGATATAATAATGACACTATCAAGCCTGGTGATTTCACAATAATGCAGTTTGTTGGTTCAGTACATGATTGCTATGTGACAGTGCCGCACTGTGATGGCAAGATAGAAGAGTGTGATAGCACAAAGATGCTTTGTGGTGGCACAATAGAACTTTGGTATCATGCTTCCTTGCTATATGATGGCAGTATTGAGCACTGTTATGGCATGTTAGGGCACTTTGGTGGTATGACAAAGCTCTGTGATATTCCAGTAGAATCCTGTGATGGCAAAACAGGGTACTCCGATGAAACAATAGTGTGTTGTGAAGACAATATAGCATCGTGATGACAAATATAGCACTTTGGTGACTCAACTGGATACCTTGATGACACAGCAAATTAGTGTAATGTAATACCAATGCAATGTGACATCATAATAGAACAGTCACTGCAATTTCACACCAGGGCAATGTGATGATACAATAGGCACTGTGATGTCACAATTGCATACTCAACTGGGCACTATGATTACACAACAGGGTACTGTGATGATACACTAGAGTACTTGAATATCACAAAAGAACACTGTGATAGCCCATTAGAGCACTGATGCATCACAATATGACACTGGGATTTCACAATAGGCATCTATGATAGCACAACAGGGCACAGTAATGAGACAATAGGATACAGTAATGTCACAATAGAGCACTATTATGATATAGTAGGAAACTGTGATGGCACAATAGGAACCATTTAAATCACAATAGGACTCTGTGATGGCACAAGAGGGTACTGTGTTGATATAGTCAGATGTACATATCATGGCACTATGATGTCACAATAGGTCACTATAAAGATTTAATAAAGCATTGTGGTGACACACAGGACGTGGTGATAATATAAAAGAACACTGATGACACAGTAGGGGACTGTTATGACAATAAAGACCACTGTGTGAACTGCCATAATAGTACAACACTGTGATGTTATAATATAGCACTGTTATACTAGACTGGGACATTGAGATGTCACCATTGGGCACTGTGATACACAATACCACATTGTTATTATACAGGGTGGCTCTATAATGACACAATAATATGGTGCTATGCCACAGTAGCAAACCATAAGGTCTCATTAGGTCACTGTTAGACTACACTAGGATACAATGATGTCACACTAGGGTACTGTTAAGACCCAATAAGGCACTATGTTGACATAATAGGGTACTGCTTTTTTCCATAATATAACACCATGATGTCACAACACGGCATTGTGATGTTAGAATGGGGCACTGTGTTTTTTGACAATATGACACCATGATGGCACAGTATTACACTGTGAAAATATAGTAGGACATTGTAATGACATAGTAGCACCATTGTGTTGACACAATAGTACACTGCTCTATGGTAATAAGATACAGTGATTATTACAACAGGAAAATGCAATGATCCAATCAGATTCTATGATGACACAATGAGGCACTGTTATGTCACCATAGGAGACTGTGACATCATGATAGAGTACTTTTTTAAATACCCTGGGACACTATGGTGTCATAATAGAGCAATGTGATCACACAATAGGGCACTGTTTATTAACAACAGGACATTGTGATGTTACAATTAGGCACACACAGTAGGACAATGTGATGATATACAAGAGAACTGTTATGATACAATACAGTACTGTGTTGACATTATAGGTCACTGTTGTGTCTCAATATGACACTATGATGTGACAGTAGGATACTATTATATTATGATAGAACACTTATAATACACTAGGACACTGTGATATCACAATATGCCACTGTGATGATACATTAGTGAAAATTTAGGTCACAAGAGGACACTGTGATTTCAAAATAGGACACTGTGATGGTTCTAATAGGATTATTATATGATAACGCAATAGGACACTATTGTTGTATGATATTTTGTTTGTGTTCTGACAAATAAAGCTTGCCTGGATATCAGGGGACAGAGCTAGCCACTAGTTAATCATAGAGGCCAGGCAGTGGTGGCACATACCTTTAATCCCAGCGCTTGGGAGGAGGAAGCAGGAAGATCAGGAGTTCAAGGCCACCCTGAACTATAGGAGATTGAACTAGTCTAAAAGAGAAACAGAGCCAGGCAGTGGTGGCTCACACCTTTAATCCGAGCACTTGGGAATTCATGCCTTTAATCACAGCATAAGGTAGAGGAGACAGGAATATAAGGAGGGTGGAGACAGGATCTCCTGCCATTCAGTCTGAGGGCTTGTAGAGGCAAGTTGCCCCATTTGATTTGAGATTTTGTAAAGGTAAGAAGTCTTCAGTGGCTGGATGCTCCAATTCTCTGATCTTTGAGCTTTTACTCTTATATCTGACTCTGGATTTTTTATTGTTAAGACTCATTAGGATCGAGCATCACACTGTGATTGACACAAGAGGACACTGTGATATCACACATTATGATTTCACAATAGAGCTGTTTGTTGGCACAATATACCATTGTGATTGAACAACACAGCACTGTGGTGGTGAGGTAGGAGTGGTTTATGGCACAAGAGTGCAGTGTAAAGGCAAAAGGGGACATTGGTATGACACATCATGACTATGATGGAACTATTGAGCATTGTTATGGCCTATTAGGGACCTGTGATGGCACAAGAGGTGCTGTAATGATACAAAAGGGTCCTCTGATTAGGAAACAGGGTAATGTGATAACACGTAGAGTACTATGACACCCTATAGGGCACTGTGATGACAAATAGAACACTATGATGAATGAACTGAACACTGATGACACAACAGATCCTCGTGATGTAATAGTAGAGCAGCGTGATGGCACAACAGGTCACTGTAATGTCACTCCAGGTTAATATGATGGCACGATGGGGCACTGTGATGTTGCAATTGAACACTGTTTTAGGGTCTGTAAAGACACAACAGTACACTGTGATAACACAATGGAACACAATGATGTCACAATAGGGCACTAACATAAGAGTAAACTGTGATGAATCAACAAAGCACTGCAGCAATACAGGAGGGCATTGTGATAATGCAGCATGGTGCTGTTATATAATATTGAGACACTGAAGTATCACAATAGGGCACTGTTATAAACAGTAGGACACTGTATTTTTAAAAGGGGGCTATGATAACATGGTAGGAAATGGTTAGGTTACACTCCGACACTGTGATGATACAATAGGGCACTGATAAGTCACATACAAGATTTTTGATGTCACAACAGGGCAATTGGTGATGCAATAGGGCACTAACATATCACAATACAACACTGTAATGTCACTGTGGGGCAATTTGATGTTATAGTACAGCACTGTGATGACACAATGTGGCTCGGTTATAACAAAATAAGTCACCGTCTTGAAATAATAGGGCACTATAACAGTAAAATAAGGTGTGTGTGTGTGAGGAGGGGTCTCTACATGCTCTACTCTACTGCTGGCAGAGAAACAAACCATGGGAGGGAAGAAAGAAACACTGTTCAGCACAGCTTAGCAATTCTAGTTTAAACTTGCTGTCTGACCCAAGCAGTTTACTTTTTTCACATTTAAACACAAGGCAACTTTGGGAAAAGATTTCCTCATGACAATTATCACAATAAAGCTTAGGGCATGGCTACATCGAAACTCCTTTGCAAAGCACATATCTTTTGCAAAGTGTTCGTGACCTCTTCTACAAGAATAGATTCTACTGAATGAGGAACAATGCTCAGGATAAGGGGGGTTACGGGGAAGCCTGGCCTTACAGAATGGCAAAAGGTCACCAGGCTGTTAAAGAGCATCCACTCCCAGCATTCTAGATAGAAAACAGATATACACATCCCTTTCATTGAAGAAAGCCTGCATATCTAACAATTCTTGTTTCTCTATTGCTGTCTGTAAGCACGGGGACCTTGTGTCCTTCTACAAGGGCACTGCTTTACACTAGGATACTGTGATGTCAAAATGAGACACTGTGCTGTCACAATAGGGCACTGAAATTATGAAATAAAGCACTGCTAAATACTAGGATACAATGATGATACAGTTGGACAGTCTGAGGGCACACTAGGGCTCTATGATATCACACTGGAGCACTGTGATGATACAGTTGGACACACAATCTGTTCATACAATGGAGCATAGTATTGAAAGAATTGGGCATTGTTATGACACAACATAACACTGTGATGACACAGTAGGACCTTGTAATGATCCTATATGGTCCTGGTATGTCAGAATAGGACACTGGGATATCACAATAGGGCTCTTTATATGTTCTTTAGGACACTGTTGTACCAAAATAGAATGCTATGATGATACAAAATGAGATGGTGATAAAAATTTAGAACATTTGGTTGGTACAACAAATTCTATGTTGAGATAGCAGGATACAGTCATGGTATCATACAATGTGATTTTGACATTTGTGACTTCTATGAATGCATGCTTGTGTATTTTCTTGAAATGGTAATGTAATAGGTTTACAGAATAAGGGACTTTGGTGCTTTGAATGAGAGAATGGGCTCCATAGGCTCTAGTTTGAATTCTTGCTTTCCTATTCATTGGAAATACTTGGGAAGAATTAGAAGGCAGATCCACGATGGAGGAAGTCTGTCATGGGAGGTATGCTTTGAGGTTTCAAAAGCCCATGCCATTCCAAGGTAGTGCACTCTCTCCCTCTCCTTCTTTCTGCCTTATGGTTGCTGTCTCAACACATAAGCTGTCAGGTACTGATCTACCACCATTTTTACCTGCCTGCTGTCATGGTCCCCAAAAGGATGATAATGGACATTCTGAAACTCTAAGCAAGCTTCTAAATTATATGCTGTCTTTTGTAAGTTGCCTTTGGCATGTTGTGTCTTCAAATGAATAGAAAAGTAATTATGATGGCGTTGTCATGACATCATTTAGAACTGTGAAATGTAATTGGCCAATGTGATGATATAATAGGGCAACGTGTTTGCACAGTAGATCACTGTGATGGCAAAGATGACTACTGTGATGGAAAAATAGTGTTGAATTGGTAATAGCAAAAATTTTGATGCAAAAATTGGGGCATTTAGATGGTACAATAGTGTATTTTATGGTGCAATATAACATTGCGTTGGCATGACATGGCATAATGATGGCACTATCAGGCACTGTGACTTCACTATAGAGCAGTTTGTTGGCACAATGCACCATTGTGATGCAATAATACAGCACAGTGATGGAAAGACAGAAGATGGTGATGGCACAAAAGAGTACTGTGATGGATGGCACAATAGGACATTGGTATGACACATCACAATTGTGTGATGGCATACTTGAACCCTATTGTGGCGTACTTGGGCACTGTGATAACAAAACAAGGCATTGTGCTGACACAAGTCATCTGATGGCACAACAGGGTAGTGCTATCACAACAGTAGCGCAGTGCTAGGTCACAATATGACAGTGCACTATCATTGTAGGGCACTGTTATAATTTTAGGACACTGTGATAGCACAATAGGGCACTGTGATGATACAGTAGGATACTGTGATAATCCAAGAGTTTATTGTGATGACACAATAGGGTACTGTCATGACACAGCATTGTCATGACACACTAGAACACAGTGATGCCACAATCGGACACCATGATGTCACAGAAGGAGTTGGTAATGACAAAATAGGACACTGTGATGTCACAATATAACACTCTGATGTCATGATAGGGCATTGCAATGATATGGTAGGTGCTGTGATGAAATAACAGAGCATTGTCATGACACAATAGTATTGCTATTTTTCTAACAGTGCACTGTGACATCAGTAAGGACACCGTGATGATACAGAGGTGCACAGTCATGGCAGGATGTAACCCTGTTATGATGTACATAATCCCTCCTATGTTGTCACACTAGGGGTTTTTAAAAGCATAAAATACACTTTATTGTCACAATAAGGCACTGTGATTGTTGAATAAGGCACTATCATGGCGTTATAGGACATTGTAATCACACAACATTGGATGGTGATAACAAATGAGGACATTTGGTTGATACAACAGAAGTTAGAATCATAGGGCACAGCCATAGTATTATTGAATAACATTTTGACATTTGTGATCTCTATGAAGGGCAATTTCCTGAAAATATAGTTTAATGTGTTAGCACAATAAGGCACTTTGGTGGTTGGAATGAGGATGGACCGCATAGGCTCTTTTATTTGAATTCTTGGTACCTAGTTGGTGGAAAAGTTTTGTCACGATTAGATAGTGTAGCCTTTCTAGAGGAAGTTATGTGTCACTGAAAGTATGCTTTGAGGTTTCAGAAGCCCATGCCATTCTGAGTTTTCTGCCTCTGTCTCTTTCTCTCTCTTTCTGTCTCGCTCTACCTGTATTTCTCTTTGTCCATCTCTGTTTCTGTCTCCACCTCTCTGTCTCTGTCTGTCTGTCTGTCTGTATGTATGTATGTATGTATGTATGTCTGTCTCCTCATTGTTGTCACTACATGTAAGCTCTTAGATACTGAACCAGGGCTAGTTTTGACTGCCTGTTGCCATGCTCCCTATCATGATGCTAATAGACTCACCCTCTGAAATTATAAGCAAGCTGGCAAATTAAATGCTGTCTTTTATAAGTTGTTTTGGTCATATTGTCTCTTTTCAACAAAGAAAGTAATTTAGACAGGTACTACCATGGAACAATACAGCAAAATGGAGGTGTAATGGGTCATTGTGATTAAACAATAGGGCAAAGTCTTTGCGTGACAGGTCACGATGATGACATACATGACTAGTGTGATGAGAAAAGAGTAATGAGCTGGTAATATAAGGCATTGTGATGCAAAAACTGGGCATGCTGTAAGAACAATAGAGCAATTTATGGCACAATAAACAATTGTGGCACAACATAGTATGATGATGGCACTGTCAAGAACTGTGATTTCACAATAGAGCTGTTTGTTGACATAATACACCATTGTGATGCAACAATATGGCACTGCACTGTGCAGGCAAGGTAGGAGAGGTGATGGCACAAAAGTGCACTGTGATAACCCAAAGGTACATTGTTGTGGCACATCACGACTCTATGATGGCATTATTGAGCACTGTTATGGCCTATTTGGGCAATGTGATGACACAAGAAAGCACCGTGATGCCCAAGAGATCCTTTGCTGGCAGAACATGGTACTGTGCTAACACTATGAGGTACTGGTACACACAATAGGACACAGTGATGACACAAAAGAGCCCTTTGATGACACAGTTGAACACTGTGATAACATGACAGAGTTCCATGATGTCATTCCAGTGTAGTGTAATATCACAATAAAGCACTGTTATCTTATAAGAGGGCATTTTGATGTCACTATAGAGCACTGTGATAGCACAATAGAACACAGTGATGACAATATAGGCCACTGCTATTTTTTAATCATTATTATTATTGCAAATAGATTATTCTCTCATACAATACATCCTGAACACAGTTTCCCCCACTCTATTCTTCCCAGCTCCTCCCCACCTACCATTTTCCCCAGATTTACTCTGCCTCTGTTTCCCTTCAGAAAATAGCAGGCCTTCCAAAGACAACAATCAAATACTGCAAAATAGGATACAATAAGACAAGGCAAAAGCCCTCATCTTGAGACTCGACAAGGCAACTCCGATAGGAGGTAAGGAGTCCCAAGAGCAAGCAAAAGAGTCAGAGACACATTCGCTCCCACTATTGGAGATTCACAAAAACATCAAGCTGACCCCCATTTTATATATATGCAGAGGACCTGGTGCAGACCCATGGAGCCCTGTGTTTGCTGTTTCAGTTTCTGTGAGCCTATGTCCGCCCTCCTTAGTTGATTCAGTGGGCCATGTTCTCCTGGTATTCTCCATCCCCTCTGCCTATTCCAATCTTTCCACCTCCTCTTCTATAGGGTTCTCTGAGCTCCAAGCAGAGGGACTCGATAGAGATCTAGAGACCCCCAATTTAAACTCCTTCTCTCTCTCTCTCTCTCTCTCTCTCTCTCTCTCTCTCTCTCTCTCTCAATAACATCTAGCTGTGGATCTCTGAACTCAGTCCCATCTGCTGTTAGTGGAAGCCTCTCTGATGACAACTAGTCAAGGCACCTATCTATGAGTATAGCAGAACATCATTAGGAATCTTTTCATTGATTTTTTTTTTTTGCTAATTCTGTTTGGTTTTGCCCTAGAACCTTAGAGTTCTGGGCTATCCAGTCTCTGGTTCCTGGCCATCTAGGCAGTGTATGACATGGGCTTACTCTCCTGATGTGGGCCTTAGATTTAAACAGACATTGGTTGGCTGTACCTAGAGTTTTCCTGCCTGGCCCATGGTCAGGATAAATCTCTTTCACCTGCCAGTCCCACAGTCGCTCAGACCCAACCAAGTAAACACAAAGACTCATATTGCTTACAAACTGTATGGCCGTGGCAGGCTTCTTGCTAACTGTCCTTAGAGCTTAAATTAATCCATTTCCATAAATCTATACCTTGCCACATGGCTCGTGGCTTACCGGCATCTTCACAAGCTGTTTGTCCTGGCAGTGGCTGGCAGGCAGTGACTCCTTCTGCCTTCCTGTTCTTTTTATTCTCTCTGTTAGTCCCGCCTATACTTCCTGCCTAGCCAGTGGCCAATCAGTGTTTTATTAGCAACACATTTGCCATACAGAACATCCCACAGCAGTTGGCCACTCCTATAAGTTCTGCTCCACCATTGCTCTAGCACATCTTACATGCAGGACATATTGTGGGTCCAGGGTTTTAGTCCTGGGTTGGTGTCCAAATTTCTCTTTATATTGCCTACAGTGTACTTTCCAAAGAGTTCCATGCCTAAGAGACTAAAACATAAGGGTGAAGGCTCCATGCATTCACCAGACAACCTATCTGCATTCAATGAGCTATGTGGATGTTGTCATTGGCAATGGGGCCTGCTGTCAATTTTCAGAGAGTGACTTTCTGTCCTAGTTTAAGCCTGGGCTATATAGGCATTTCCACAGGACCCTCCCAGTCAAAAACTCAACTCACTTCAACCTAGTCCTAATACTGGAAGCCGTGCCTGGCTATAAAAGACAGACAGTTCAGACTCCATATTCTCCGATATTAGAAGTATTCACTAGGGTAACTCTCATAGAAAGTTCCCTCTACACTAGGTTTCCTACTGCCCCCAAATATACCCTAATTCCAGCTATCTCTCCCCATATTCTCTCCCTCTATTACCCTGCCTGATTCCTTCCACTCCTGTCCCCATTCTTCCCCAATCTACCTACAAAATCTATTCAATTTCCCCCTATTTTCTTCCTCTATATCTAACCTATCTGGATTTGGTGGATTGTAGCTTGAGTATCATCTACTTAACAGATAATACCCACTCATAAATGAAGCTACAACAGGTTTATTTTTCTGGATCTGGGTTATCTTACTCAGGATGAGTTTTGCTAGTTGCATCTATTTGCCTGCAAATTTTATGATGTCATTTTTTTAAAAGCTGAGTAATACTCCATTGTGCAAATGGACCACAGGGTTTTTTTTTTAATCCATTCTTCAGTTGAAGGACATCTAGGTTGTTTCCAGTTTCTGGCTATTATGAATAAACCTGCAATGAACATAGTTGAGCAAGTGTCCTTGTGGTAGGATGGAGCATCCCTAGGGTATAATGTCCAAGAATGGTATAGCTGTGTCTTAAGGAAGATTGCTTCCCAGGTTTCTGTGGAACCACCATATTGATTTCTATAGTAGTTTGCACTCCTACCAGCAATGGAGGAAGTGTTCCCCTTGCTGAACATCCTCCTCAGCATGAACTGTCTCTTGTGTTGTTGATCTTATCCATTTTGACATGTGTAAGATAAATTCTCAAAGTAGTTTTGGTCTGCATTTGACTGATGGCTAAGAATGCTGAGCATTTCTTTGAGTGTTTCTTGGCCATTTGAGAGTCCTCTATTGAGAATTATGTTTAGCTCTGTACCCTATTTTTTAATTAGATTTTTTGATAACTACTTTCTTGAGTTACTTATATATTTTGGATATTAGTTCTATATTGGATGTGGATGTGGAGTTTGTAAAATTCTTTTCCTATTTTGTAAGTTGCCTTTTGTCTGATTGATGGTGTGTATTGCTTTGCTGAAACTTTTCAGTTTCATTAGGTCTCACTTATTATTGATTTTATGCCTGCACTGTCAGTATTCTGTTCAAAAAGTATTTTCCCATGCCATGCTTTCTCACTTTCTCTTATATGAGCTTCAGTGTGTCTGGTTTTACACAGAGGTCTTTGATCCACTCAGAATTGAGTTTTGTGCTGGGTGATTATGGACTTCCTTGCATTCTTTTATATGAAGACATCTAGTTTATCTAGTAACATTTTTGAAGATGTTTTCTTTTTTTTTAGTTTGTACTTCTAACTTCTTTATCAAAACTGGTGTGTCCATACGTGTTTGGATTCATGGTCTAAGTCTTCAATTTGACTCCATTGATGAACATGATTGTTTTTATGTCAATACCATGTGGGTTTTACTACTATAGTTATATAGTACAACTTCAGTTCAGGGATTGTAATACCTCCAGTATGTTTTTAATGTTCAAGATTAT
The DNA here is from genome assembly GCA_902168405.1 of Peromyscus aztecus. Taxonomy (NCBI): domain Eukaryota; kingdom Metazoa; phylum Chordata; class Mammalia; order Rodentia; family Cricetidae; genus Peromyscus; species Peromyscus aztecus. The sequence goes on from CABHPQ010143028.1 coordinate 41,090, forward strand.
TTTTGCTATCCTATGTTTGTTTTTTTGTTATTTTCCATATCAAGTTGATGATTGTCCTTTCAATGTCTGTAAAGAATTGTGTTGGGATTTTGATGAAGATTGTGGTGAACTGTAAATTGCTTTTGGTCAGATGGCCATTTTTACTATGTTAATCCTACTGATCCATGAGCATGGGAGATCTTTCCATCTTCTGATATCTTCTCCAATTTCTTTCTTCAAAGTCTTGAAGTTTTAGGCATACAAGTCTTTCACTTGCTTCATTAGAGTTACCTCAAGATGTTTTATATTATTTGAGACTATTGTGAAGGGTGTTATTTCCCTGATTTTTTTTCTCAGTCTGTTTTTCATTTGTATATAGGCAGGCTATTGATCTTCTGGAGTTTATCTTGTATCTAGCCACTTTGCTGAAAGTGTTTATCAGCTGTAGGAGTTCTCTGGTGGAATTTTTAGGATCACTATTATATCATCTTCAAATAACAAAACTTTGCCTTGATTTGCAATTTATACCCCCTTGATCTCCTTCAGTTGTCTTATTATTCTAGCTAGAGTGGACAATCTTGTCTTGTTCATGATTTTAGTAGAATTACTTTGAGTTTCTCTCCACTTAATTTGATGTTGGGTGTGGGCTTGCTATAAATTGTCTTTATTATGTTTAGTTATCTCTAATCTCTCCAGTACTTTCAAAGTGAAGGGGTGTTGGATTTTGTCAGAGGATTTTTGGCATCTAATGAGATAGTCATTTTTTCTTTTAGTTTATTATATTTAATTACTCATTTTCATGTGCTGAACCATCTCTGTATGTCTGGGATGAAGCCTACTTGATCCTGGTAGATGATCTTTTCTATGTGTTGTTGGATTGGGTTTGCAAATATTTTAATGAGTTTTTTTGTATATATGTTAATAAGGAAAATTGGTTTATAATTATCTTTTTTGTTAAAACTTTATGTCATTTGGATATCAGGGTAACTGTGGCCTCATAAAATGAAGTGGAGAATGTTCCTTCTGTTTCTATTTTGTGGAATAATTTGATGAGAATCGGTATTATCTCTTCTTTGAAATTCTGGTAGAATTCTGCTCTGAGACTATCTGGTCCTGGTTTTTGTTGTTGTTGTTGTTTGTTTGTTTTGTTTTGTTTTACTTATTTTTTTGACTGGGAGACTGTTAATGATTACTTATATTTCCTTAGGAGTTATAGGTCTATTTAAATTGTGTATCTGATCTTGATTTAATATTGGTAAGTTTTACCTATCAAAAAATTACCCATTTGTTTTAGATTTTCCAATTTGGTAGAGTGCAGGTTTTCAAAGTATAACATCATGTTTTAAAGGATTTTCTCAGTGTCTTTTTCTATGTCCCCTTTCATCTTTAATTTTGTTAATTTAGTTCTTCTCCCTCTTCCTTTTAGTTAGCTTGGATAAAGTTTTGTCTATCTTGTTGATTTTCTCTAATAACCAACTCTTCATTGATTCTTTGTATTATTCTCTTTGTTTCTATTTTTATTGATTTTAGCTCTCTGATTACTTCTTGTGTTTACTGTTCTTGAGTGTGCTTATTTCTTTTTGTTCTAGAGCTTTCAAGTGTACTGTTAAGTTGCTGGTATGAGATCTCTTCTGTGATAACACAGTAAGATATTATAATGACATAATAGGACACTATGATGACATAGTACAGTATAGACTCTCAGAAGTCCAAGGTGTGTAATACTGGTTGCAATGAAAAAGTGGATGTTCTAAGTTGTAATATCAAATCCAGCGCTGCCTCTTTCTTAGTTATATTCTTCCATTCTCTATTGACTCTGAACACTGCAGTAACCACATGAAAATGAGCTTGCAAGAACATCTGAAAAAAGAAGTTGGTCAGAATCAGTCAAAGTGTTTGCTTCTGTTACTTACTAAGAAAAGTAGTTTGGGCTTATATCAGAGGTAGTCTCACCACTGTCTTGTCAAGAGCTACACTCCAACAAATTGGAAAATCTAGAACAAATTGATAATTTTGCAGTAGGTACACCTTATCAAAGTTAAATCAAGATCAGACAAATAAATTAAATAAGTCTGTAACCCATAGTGAAACAGAAGCGATACTCTTGTCAGTACTTTTCTGATCTCAGTTGGGGTTTATATTGCTGTGATAAACACAAAACTAAAACCAAAGCAACTTGGGAAGGAAAGGCTTTATTTCAGCTTACATCTTAGAGCATTCTACCCAGGAAAGTCAGGACAGGGACCCAAGGCAGGAACATGGAAGCAGGAACTGATGTGGAGGCCATGGAGTAGTGGTGCTTACTGCCTTGCTCATCCTATTTTCTTATGGCACCCAGGACCACCAGCTCAGGAGTGGCAATGATCCTAGTGATCTGGACCCTTTCACATCAATAATCAAGAAAATTATCCACATACTTGTCCACAGGACAATCTGGTAGGGATATTTTCTCAGTTGAGTTTATTTCAAAATGACTCTAGTTTGTGTTAAGTTGAAATAAAACTAGTCAGCACAATTTACTTAGTAAGTCTCTCCTAGTTTAAAACTTAACACAGGAAGATGCTTGGAAGTCCAAAGTGAGTTTTTCTGGGTGGACTCAGCAAATTTACTAGAAAGCAAATCTTAGCCCCAACTTCACTACTTTCTGAGGTGTGATCTTCCATTTTTTATTGTTTGTGAGATCTGCATTCTCTGTGTTAAAAGAAGCCATCAGAGACTTTGAAAAATTCTATCTACAGCCAGAAAGACATTTCCTCGTTTGACTCATTGAGGGAAGTTATCTACTTCTGTATGTCACATCTGTTTTCAGTATTGCATGTTGGTAAGCATGCATCCTTTAGTATGTGTGCACTCAGTGCTCTCAGTAACATAGCCTGACTTAGGGCTTGATAGAGAAAACTTTCACAAGCTTAAAATGGAATCCTCTGGTTTCACTTATTAGGAGATCTTACTAAGAGGTTAATCTTAGATCCAGCCTCACCACTCTCTTTGAGTTATAAGCATGCATTTTTGACTGCCTGTGAACACTAACATCACTAGGAAAAAACAAGCTTAATAGAGAGTTTGAAAAAGCAAAGTGTTTTGAAGCCGGTTATTGAGTTTCCTTCTCTTATTACTGAGAAAGGAGGTTTCTCCTGCATCATGCATTTGTCTTTAATACCATCTGTTTCTTTGGATAATCTTTCATCAGTAAAATCTACTTAGTGTTTACTATGGTACTTGCCCATTCTAGAATCCAACAAATATTCTTAGAAGCCTACGCTGACATCTTAGTTATGGTTTCTTTTGCTGTGATAAA